>JAQGAE010003243.1:0-15262 GCA_034696685.1 Julus scandinavius | reverse complement strand
GTTTATTAATTTAAAAAAATCTACCAGCTCAAAGTGAAAAACGAAAAAGTGATACCATTGCTGATTTATCAAGCTATCTTAAACAATTTTTATTTTTATTTAATCTCCTTTTATTTGGCTGCAATTGTGTTCTAAAATTTCACCCATTGAAAGTGATAGGGTTGTGATCCAGCTTAAAGAACACTTTTTCAAGATAGCACAAAGCATTTTAAAATATTGTTTGTTTACAGTACTTTAAATATTCTTTTTATAAACTTCCTGCTTATTTCAAATATTTTCTTTTTCTTAAAAACAAGTTCATAATTTTGCTTTTTGCTTTTTTTTTCAGGTAGAGAATGGAGCCTGTTTTGGAAACTCTGAAAAAGGTTTGTTCTTTTATTTTCTCCAAATTCAACAAGTTTACATTAGGATACAAAATGTCGAGCCAAGTTATAAGAAACTACATTTTCTTATGAAAGTAATGCAAATTGCGAGAAAATTTGGGCTTGATTTTTGAAAAAGTAGACAGAAACATAGAAGTTATGATAACTAAATAGAATTTAATAATACGCTTTGTTGTTATCTCAGCTTAAAAGTGGCTATGGACCACCACGTGAAGGATATGAAGAATTTCTGAAATCTTGTCAGATTTTGCAGCCATTTTATATTAGTACATCACACCCAGATATATGCAAAGGCTATTGCATCCCAGAAGGACTTTGGCTTCATGATATCATGATTCAACCTTTTTATGATGCCAGAGTTATGAAAGCCAGAAAGTCTGACGTTTTGGTAGTTTCCTACCCAAAAGCTGGTAAACAAAATTTATGAGAATGTTTCTTATATTTAATATTTAATTTAAATGTTGTACAATGTGGTTGTTTTCTGTTATAATCGTACTTGTATCATCATCATGGAATAGGAACAACGTGGACTCAAGAAATTACTTACTTGGTCCTTCACAACGCCAACACAGAATTAGCAAACCGGTGCCCTTTGGAAGACCGAACCCCATTTCTGGAAGTTCCAACAATTGGACTGAAGGGTATTGAAGGCCAACAAGACCCTAGGTTGCTCAAATCTCACCTGCCATACGACCTGTTGCCTGTTGATTTCACTGCCAATAAGACAAAGGTAGCCTCTTTTTCTCATCATTTAGGGGCTCCTAAGTCAAGAAGGTATACTTAAAATAGTATACGGAAGTACAGATTTGAACTAGTGTTCTGAAATTTCAAGTTTTTCTAAAAATTGAAAAAACATGTTTAGGACGATTTGGCTATTTCCAATTATTTTTTCTTTAAAAATCGTCCACAGATTATCTACATTGCCCGTAACCCAAAGGACAGTGTAGTCTCCTTTTACAATTTTATGCAAATGGTGGGCTACTTTTCGTACAATGGGACCCTGGAGGAATTTGTCGATCTATTCATTGCTGGGAAGGGTAAGTTCGATTCAATATCCAACTAATCTACGAAAAACTTGAGTTAATACTTGCATCTCATACGTGAGATTTTTCACTAGGGATTGGTTTCATTTTTAATTTTGAATCTTTGCAGTTGTGTACTCCTCCTATGCAGATCACGTGCTCTCGTTTTGGAATCGACGTAATGATGGTAACGTCCTGTTTCTGACGTACGAAGAATTGCAAAAGGTACAAACAGCGTATATTTCCCATTTTTCCACTATAAAGGCCAAATTTTAGAAACCGTACAATATTTCCAAAGCATCTGTTCTGAAGGCAAGAATTCTCCAAGACCATGAACAAAAAGTAGTTTGTTCACTATTGAAAATGTCTTCAAATTTGGTATCTTCCCCTATTAAATAAGTTTAAAATGTACTGCACAAGGGATAGATTCGGAAAATATGTTGCCTTTTGTCACGTTTAACAATCAATATTAAAGTGGTTTTTTTTATAAGGATTTGGTCAAAGGCATTCGAAAGGTGGCCAACTTTTTGGGTAAAACCCTAACAGAAGAACAGGTGATGACCACCGCAGACCATTGCAGTTTCGAAAACATGTCCACAAACCCAATGACCAATTACTCACAAGGAGGTTCCACCGTTAAAAGTTCAGATTGCGAATTGAGTTTTATGCGGAAAGGTAAGTTGGGGGAATAATCTTGGAGATTTCACTAAATTTCCTTGAAAATCTTGAAAACTTGCATGCAGTAGATTTATTGAAAACATTTTAAAGCAAAGGTTGGATGAAATTAGTGTTTATGAAAGAATTATTTCCATTTTTAATGCAAAAAATCTGGTGCAGTGTATTGTTAATTCAGAAATTTCAAAAAAAGAGTTTTCTTATAGGGAAAGTTGGAGATTGGAAAAACAAGTTAACCTCGGAGATGAACCAGAAGTTGGATACCTACATTGAAAAGCACTTTAGTGGAAGTGGATGCAATTTCGAATTCGAAATTTGAAAAACTATTCTTGTTACATTTTAATATAATTGGAAACAGCATGCTATACAAAATTTTTTGCTGCTATTCCTTTTGCTACTAGTATAACACTGCTTTCTTTTGATACATTATTAGGTTTAGCTTATATGTTATTGGAGGACCCTATTACAATAGCAAGTTTGATTATTGGACCAACAGAATAAATAAAGAATATGTGACGCCATACTACAAAATGGCTACAACAACGTGAAAAAAGACATTGCCGATATGGACTAGTCAAAAAACGTTACTTTGAAAATGACGGAAAAAGCAGTCGTCTTCAAAAGTATGGTGGCTTCGCTGTAGCCTGTATCGTATGTTATATTCGGTATTACAATTATTCATGGAACACGTGTATATCCACAAGGCTTAAATTCTCATATTACACTGTCAATAACAAAACGATGCATGGGTATTAACCGTTGTGGAGTTGCTTGCATATAGCTGCAAAATGTGTACAGTAAAGTAACTCAAAGTTATCGTATTTTTATTTGCAAAGCTGGTTATGTCATTGAATTTGCATTAATGAGTTAAATGCGTGTAATACAAAACGATATAGCATATGGCTATATGAGTATAAAACAAATGTTATTCAAACATTACACATTTTTAGATGTCATGGGCATGAAGTGGATTTTTTAACATATACTGAACAGATGTTAAGCTTAATTTTGTGTACGAAATTACATGTTTTTATGAAGCCGCTAATCTTCTTGGTTTAGTAAGGTTTAGTAAAGCTCAATACATATTGCAGTACAGGCCTTCCAAGTTATTAAAGTATCCTCGTTTAAAAGTTGATTCAGTGCTTCAGTGATCTTAAATTCTATTTCAAAATATGAGAATTTTGTGCTTTAATCTAATTTTGACTTAATATAAACTGTATAATTCAGTGCATGTTATTAATAGTTATATACAATGTACGTCAAATCGAAAATGTACCCTTCAGTCATTTTGTTATTTTGGGTGTCCGTTAATGAAGTTGCCAAACTGGTCAATGGACTAAGTTATTCGTATAAAGCTTTTGTTTATTTGTGATAAAAAAACAACCCGTTAGGGCTTATTTCGTTTCAACAACAAACACTTTTTACCCTTAAGATGCCCTTGATATGAATTAAACGTGTTTAAATTGCAAAGCATGTAGTTAGTACTCAGTCATTATTCGCTATCGAGGCGAGTATATCCACATTTCTAAACTACAGAATTGTCTGTCTTTCACAGCATAAACATGTATTTTCACTGGATTACAACAACTGTATTCATTTGTTTCTTAATTGTTTATTCATTGCCTTGTGATGAATCAGAAGAAGAAGAAAATGATGACACAAGCACATTCGATTTCATTATAGGCAAGTAAAACCCTTGTAAATTCTTAAGAATTTTAGTAGTATTTCACACTGCAAAAACAAATGTCTTAATTTAAGACTCTTACTTGTAGACGAAATCAAGACTTTTTACGTGTTTTAAATAAGACACTTTTAGCGCCCTTTATCAGTCTTTATGTGTCTTAAAATAACGCGTAAAAAGTCTTGATTTCGTCAACAAAAAATGACACGAAAAGAGTCTTAAATTAAGACTTGTTTTTACAGTGCATGTTTTTACATCAAGAATGAAGTTTTTTGTCTGACTGTTAGATTTGTTGAAAACCAATGTAAAGCTGTCTAATTTTTGATAGTTGGAGGAGGATCTGCAGGGGCAGTAATGGCAAATCGATTGTCAGAAGATCCTAAAGTTAGGGTGTTACTAATAGAAGCAGGTGGAGAGACATCCAACGAAAATGTCCCGATACCACTTATGTGCACAACTATGCAATTGTCAAACTTAGATTGGCAATATAAAACTGAACCTCAGCGTAAAGCTTGTCTTGGTCTGACTGATAGGGTCAGTGTATTAAATTTAGCACAAAAACAACAACATTTTAAATACAAAATATCAATGTTCAGATTAATATCGTTAATTTACATTCAATTATTTGCAGAAACCGTTATGGCCACGTGGAAAGGCACTTGGTGGAACTAGTATTTTAAATTATATGATCTATGTTCGAAGTAATGAGCATGATTACAACAAATGGGAAGCTCTTGGAAATTCTGGTTGGGGCTACAATGATGTCTTGCCATATTTCAAAAAATCAGAAGATAATCAAAACTCTACATTTGTCAAGAGTAAGGGCTTGCTGTTGTTGTATTTCAAAATAGGCAAATGTGAAGCATATTTTGCAAACAATTAATCGAAAATATCAAAAATAATCCTTATTATTTTAGCACGGTATCATAATGCAGGAGGTTTACTAACAGTTTCAGACTCAAATTTTGTCAGTCTTATTGGACCTGCTTTTTTTAAAAGCAGCCAATTTGGAAGATGGATATCCGATAAAAGACGACATTAATGCTGCTAATCAGACTGGTAATCACATAATTATTCATCAACTGTGGAATATGTAATATGGAATCCATGTATGATAATGAGATCTTGAGAAAACATACATTGATGTAGTGACCTATATTTGCAGGTGTTGTAACAATGCAGTCGACTACACGTGATGGTGCACGTTGCAGTACAAATAAGGCATTCCTTCAGCCTGCAATTAACAGGAGGAATCTAATTATCAAAACCTATACAATCGCCACTAAAGTTAGTTTATTTTGATATTTGTTGCATAAACCAAGTTTTCTGCAAACTGATATATTTTTCTCAAACGTTGGTTCAAATTTAGATAATATTCAATAAGGATAAGAAAGCCATATAGGTGTATTGTATGATAACGCGAATACCACATATAATGGAATACCACGTTTTGTACGAGCAAGAAAAGAGGTAATCTTATCAGCAGGGGCAATTGGATCCCCCCACCTGTTGCTCTTATCAGGAATTGGGCCAAAAAAGAACCTGGAGAAACACAAGGTATGCTACTTTATGACGCACACTCTAAAGAATAAATGTTCGTCAAAGTATCTTGGATAGAAATGTTTTGGTCTTTAGTCGAGCATAAATACACTTAAGTGCAAAAAAATCGACTCACCTGCATGAGTCAAGTAAAAATGTGTTTTTGTCAGCAACCAAATGTCCGATTTAAAATCGGGAAAATGTGTTTTGTAGACAATTTATTCCTCTTTATAATTCGCTTAATTGTCATAAAATTCCAGATGCATCCTTGAGGAGAAAAATGTTGAACTTAAAGCAACCCAAATTTGCATTGTTTATGACAATATGCATCGTTGTACCCCTGTGGCTGTAAGTGTTTCTGAATGCAATTTGATTATCAGAGCTTAATGAACACATATCCAGCCATTGTGTAAATTAATGGTTTCTCGATAAAATGACCACTCCACCAGAAGTAGCCGCACGAGTTGCGGGCTATTCTCCAGAGAAATTCAGCAGAAATCTTTCTCACTAGACGAATTATAAACAGGAATAAATTGTCTACAAAACACATTTTTCCGATTTTAAATCGGACATTTGGTTGCTGAGAAAAACACCTTTTTATTTGATTCATGCAGGTGAGTCGAATTTTTTGCACTCAAGTGTATATTGTTGATATACTCAATATGTGAATTTTTCGACTTAAATAATAAGAAAATAGAGAATAAAATAATCAAAATTACCGAAACTTAAGTTTGGATCACCCCCAAATTTCTCAGACACATGTCTGGTTTTTGACTAACGTAGTCTCTAGTTTTACGTAAATATGTTTGATATTCACATGAATAATAGTGAAGGCGTATAGGAATACTATACATTGACCTGTTTTAAAAAATAATTCCATGTTCTTGAGAAAAAATTGCTTTTCCTTCATTTGCTGCTGTTACAGCTGGTGTTTAAATTTCAGTTCCTGTTATTTTGTTATAAGTAGATTTAGTTTGGTATCAAGAAACTGTTGTTGTTGATAAAAAATTCTAAACTTTGTTTTACCAATGGAATGTTGGACTAAAGCAGGGGTTCTTAACCTTTGCACAAACATGGGATTTCTATTGATGCATGTTTAGCCGATGGTTTGTTAGTCTAAAGCGGGTGGTTTTAAGTCATGTTTTTGAAAAACAAAATAATAATGGAGTTTTTCTCTTTAGGTTATGAACAATGGTCTTATGCTTATAATTTGCTATGCAGGGTATTCAGCAACGTTGAAAGGCTGGAATTTCATGTCTGCGTCGCGAAATTTCTGTTAATCGGAAAAACTATAGTTTCCTAGAACTTTTTTTGACCCCTTTGAAAAATATTGTCGTAATTAGTCATGTGAAGGGCCCTTGAAAATGCAGGGAACGAACCTTGGAATCCTTGAGGTGTGCTTGAAATTGTCCAACAAATTTACTGGACATCATGCTGTATTTCAGCAAAGCCCCAACTGGAATCGTACGAAACTTTAACATTGAATTTTCAACGACCTATCATTCCAAAGCGATCATTTTATTTCTGATTGGAATACTAAACATTTATAATATGACATCTCCATGTTTTATACTTTTGGATTGCTATTGTTGGCCACTTGTATAGCATATGTTCGAAATGCTGGTAACCCACCAGGGGGCACTAAACCAAATAAAACTAATTAGTTTGTATATGGCTAGAAACTTGGCGTAGTTCTCCCATAATTTTCCTTTGAAAAACCACCGTCTTGTAGAGTGAGGTACCCATTACAAGGGTCAGCTGCCCGTTGAAGGCAGTTTTTGAGTCGAGCCCCTTGGGTGGCCTACGCGGTGATGGCTGCCATGGGTGCCTTGTCAATCGTTCGAAGCACTTTTTTTTGTGCACACATTCCCAAGATTCCTCTGAATTTCATCGGCTTTGAGATGCGACAGTCCGCTTCCTCCTACAAAACCGTGGCGCATACAGACAGTCGACTTTTTTTTAATGCTTTTTCGGGCCAATTACGGGCGAGTTGAGGCCAATTTGATGTTGTTTATCGCCGAACGCGCATTGGCGTAATGCAGGTTCTTGACTTTCTGCTAACAACAACCGCCGAAACCGAAAACGTTACGCTTGGATGCGCTGCCACGCCTCTATCTCGCACGGTAAACCCTTGCAAAAGACGCTCTGGAAGGATGAGCGAATGAACACAATGGCGGTACCGCTTTCCAGACGAAATTTGTTTATTTTCTAAGCGTAAATGGCTGACATTTCACGCGTTCACGTCGAGCAATTTCCATGGCTTTTGATCAATACTTAATTGTGCTGCGCGTGTAAGAAGCCGGTTTTCCAGTGCTAATCGTCGATGGCGGTATATGTCGGTTCTGCTGCAGAAAATTGAAACTGATTTTTTTGTGTGTGTGAGCAGATTTTATTTACCGCATGGAAGACTTGGGTAAATTGTACTCATGATTAGAAGTATACCGATTACGATTGCATTGCAATCATGAAACTCCTTAGTATGAGTAGAGTAGTTTAAGTAAAATTTTACAAATTTCAAACCGAATTGGCATCAAAGGGGAATTGCACTTGTGATTTTCTGATTAAGGTAAAAACGCAATTTTTCTGTTTTAGAAATGCAATTTTTATGCATTAGAAGTGCGATTTCACCTGGGCCAAATCTCGGCTCTGCCGGACCCTATGTAATCAAAATAGTCCACCCCAAGATTGTAGACCCTCCTTCTCCCTTGTAATTGTTAATTGGATATATTTCATTTTTTTCCTGAAAATAATATAATCAAGTTCGTGCAACTGCTTGCCAATCAATAAATATTCTTACGATTAATTTAAAGTTTTTTTAATAATGGGAGTATGAAAGTCACCTGACATGGCAGCCTTGTTGGAAGTGGTTTTAGTTTTTTTTTTCTGTTCCGATGTTTAAAGGTCTTCTACGTCTTTTAAACAGACAAAAATGTAGATAGATCTTAACCATAATTATTCTCACGCCAATCCTGTTTACTGACCGTTTTTTCATTAAGAAAATGAAAAATAATCATAAGTTATTGAACAAGGTTGAAATCACTGCCTTAACAACTTCGCACCTTATTCAATCTGCAGTGAATTTAAAAACAGTTTATTTATTTTCTCACGAATCTCAAAACCACCTGAACTGCAATTCCTGTGGTAGTGTTATAACATATTATGAAACTTTTCGAGCCTATAATTTCTAGAAAACGGTAATTTAGTGGAGTTTTTATCGTGGAATACTTCCGGCAACGAGAAACGTCTGGGATAAAACACTGCCCGATCGTTGACCTTTTCAATGTGGGTTTGGAAAATTTCGATTGTTGCAAAACATTGATACTTAATGTCCCGTTAAGTTTACAATTTACGTGAAGTCCACATCTGCCACCCTGTAAGGAAAGCAATAATACAACATGGAACTACAATTGGGATGGAATGGTTAAAAACAAATTAAAAAATAAGCTCTCAGGTATCCATCCTTCTACGTTTTTTCGTTATCCTTTCAGACGTATTTTATTTGAAGCAAAATTACGTGCCTGTCATTTGGGAAAACGAACTTGATACAATCTGAAATTGCGTATATTGAAGTGCATTCAACTTCATCACAATGGCTTCTGCACAAGGTTGTTGTGGCTCTCTCTGGGCTTCCTAAATGAAGAAAAGTGCTTGTTGACTCCACTGACCAAAAAAAAAAAAAAAACATCCAAAAAAAACAACCAGAGTTTTGAATCCAATATCCGATGCTAGTTTATAATACGCTTTCGAAATTGTTTTCGATAAGAAAGTTTGATGGAAATGCTGTGGTGTGTAGTGCTGTAAAAGTACATATGTACAATGAGAGTAGGCAGTCCGCACAACTGCCCAAGTAAGACTTTACTTTTCAAGGAAATGTCAGAATCTGTCAAATCTTCCTTCCCATCATTTTTGAAATTCTGGTTGTTTGTTTTTGACGCACGAAACAATTTTACAACATGTATAAAAGATTTATAGTTTTCCTGAAAGTTTTGCACTATTCGAAGAAATCCTAGAAAGGCTTGAAATGTACTAACTAAAAAACTATAAAAAATAAGAAAAAAAAACTTATGATAGACTGATACATCTTAGTCACACTTTTTTTACAGATGCAGAATTTTGTATTTTCTGTTTTTGTAATGATTCATTGTGAATTTATCCTCATAAATAATTGTGTATACGTTATGCAGGATAGGTCATTGGCACAATAACACGCCATGTATCTCGTAACACGCCGTGTGTCCCGTAACATTCGTGTCCATTTTGATAATTTTCATTAATTTTTATATCAACTTGAAGATGTGAATATTTCAAACAAGTTTTGAAGCAGGTGTGGTTTTTGAAATAGAAAAATCCAAACATCAGATTGCATCTTTTTTCCACAAACAAACAGACACTTGCTTGAATATTATTTGGCATAATACAACTTTAAAAATAAAAAAATACTCGGATGCCATTGTGGATCTGAAATTATCAGTTTGAGAACTGTCTCCAGTACTTGGGAAATCAAAGCACGAGTACCTTTTCAAATTGATATGTTTACTTTTCAACTATTCCGTACGCTAGTCTTCAAATGTTTAGGGAAATTATTCAGTATTTCAAGAGCAATGCTCTTTGATCTTCCATTCAAATAGGTTTTTTGTATGCATGTCTGCCGGGGATGTTTGAGTACAGTCGACCAGCAGATTGATATCTTGAACCATTTGTTAGAAATTGTTTTGCTTCATGATATGTATGTCCATTTCCTAGAAGCGGCGTGTAATATACTGGAGAAACCTTTGCTGCACAATCAATACATATATCATCAACTATAAATCCCTATAAATGTTTTTTGTCCCACTTTCTACCAGTGGCTCACGGTGCATTTGCGCTAAATAAAAGATTCTCCCATACCTTTTTACTTTTTTTTGGTCTTCGAATCAGGCCTGTCAAAATGCTTCCTACATTTCATCAGATCGTAAATGTCCTGAAAGAATAGGACATATAAACAAACCCCTACCCTTCTAAGCTGCCTCAAATTCATCGACAGTCCAATTCCCAGCGCCGTATGGCAGTAAAAATGTTGAAGTAACCCCAAACTTCCTAGTGGGAAAATGGATCATGGGATGTAATCTCTCAGGCACAGAGATTTACAGGAATATAAATGTTAAAGGCGATTTTTTTATTTACGAAAACAGGTGATAGAAATAGGAAACAACGAAAAATTCGAGCAAACTAGATGTGACTATGGCCTGATATCAGACTAATTTATATGAACTTATAGCTTTGATAAATGTCCATCATGGTAACTAATTCTAATGAGAAATTAACTAACTTATTTGGTTTTAGCAAATGTGTACATTATCTAATTTTAAATCATCCCTTATGGAAAAAAATGGATTGCAGAACACTTGCAAGATTTTTGGAATGCATTTGGAATAAATACACGCAGGACTGACTACCGCTTTGGTTTCAGAGGTAAATTCCACAGCGGCGTGCAACGGCTAGCGGCTACGTTTCGGCTTACGCGGCGGTGTAACGGCTTACGGATTTTTTTTTATAAAACTATAGTCCTACGTATTATAATATTTAAAAACGTATTTGCTTTGTTTTTAGAATTTATGATGCGTTTTTAAGTTATAGAATTTGGAGCCTCTCCATTTTTCTATGTGCCACTCCAACTTTTCTACACGAATTTTTTAGAATGTTCTTGAAAAAGTGCGCACTTTGCAAAAACGGAATTGTTGTCTTTTCCTTCACCTTTTTTAGAGGTTATGCTCACTTTGTCCACTTTCCCAAATGTTATCTTGTGCCACACGTTTCCTTTGCAAATTTAAGTTGCGTTTGTTGAAATAGTTGTCGATCAAACAATGTCTCAATCTTCCCGTAGAACAGAAAGCGGGCTAACTCCAGGAGGCCAAATAATATTTACCTAGTATCTCAGACAGAAGAAACTGGTTTACTTAGCAACGTTATCGGTGGCTCACTGGCCGTGAGAAAGCTGTGCCTCACCTGCGGATTTCGAAAAAAGTTTTAATTAATTGAATGGGGGAAAAAAGCAGATGCTAGTTACATCAAGCGTGACATGCGCTCTTACCATAAGTGCGTAACGGACGGAAACTAAACGTTACAGTTTAGTTTTAAAATAAATTAGATGTATGAAAGGTTACACGTTTGGGTGTCTTCTTGGCGCAGGTGTTTCTATATGGATAACCGTTTTCAGAATTTGCGTTTTTAGTATATTTACTGTGCTACCCCTTTGATGCTAGTTTGGCACGCTAATCTTGCTGAACAGTTGGATTTGTACAAAAAAAAAAACCTAGCTCGTGATGCTAAACGAATTTGTTTTCTGTAATTATTAGCTGCCACAGAATGAGTCAAAAGTTTATGTAAGATTTAGTACGGCGCGTAACGGAAGTGCAACGGCTAACGGCTGTCGGCTACCGGTCGAGGCTTACGAAACGCTGTAACGGCTTACACCATCTTTCAATAAACGGTAGTCCTACGTTAACACATTTTCTGCCAGAGATGAAAATTAAGCTCAGGTGAGCCAACAGATTAAATCCGGTAAATTCGATTAGAATTAATCTAACCTAATTTAAACTTTTGACTGGTTCAAATAAGTCATGATTTATTTTTTTACAAAGACGGTGTTGTGATGCAGCTTCAAGGTAGTTGATCACTCACACAAAAATGTAAAATTTCTTTAACAAAGGATCCAGGGGTTTTGATGATGGGAATTATGATTGAAATCGCTATGGAAAAAAATATGGCAATTTGTTGATGTCGTTGAAAATGTAAGGTGTGATCCTTGGAATGCTGCTTGAAATGTTTGAATTTGTTCCATAAAATTTTACTAGACACTTTTTTTTTTTGGTGTAAAAATATTGGTTGCCATGATACAAAAGGGGACAGAATTGGAAAAAACGGTACAATTAATTTTTTTTGCGAAATAAATGTATAGTAAAAGCTATTATTAAGCTAATTATTAAGGCCATTAGCATTTTTAACATGTCAATTGTTTAAGGGGCCCCACTTTCAATTTGGCCAGGCCACCCTTGTGTACAATGGACAATTGATGGATCATGACTGGTGGATTGGTTCAATACGGTTACATAACAATAGCAAATACTGTTACACGTGTGCATTGTAACTAACACTGGAACCGTATACTCGTAAATGCACACAATTTCAATATATGAAAACGAAGTGAATCCCGAATGACATCATCTCTTGGTGGAGTGAATACGTTTTAGTGATGCGTGTTGACAAAATTCAAATTCAGGTAATTTCAGTGCTGCTGTATAATTCATGGTCGTTTCGCAGGAAGAATGTTCGACGAGAGGACACATAGTCTATCTCCACCCTGGCATTATCCTGGTATTCGTCATTCATCCAACCCTCGCGAATCAACCAAAAAAACGTTTGAAGTTTGTAGTTTTTTTTTTTACTTCTTCCAAGGCCACACCACGCTTTCAAAAATTGGCATAATTTTCATCTTGTGGCTTTTCGTCGTCTTACGGTTGAAGGATCGTTTTTGATGCTCTGACATCTTGTGTGGCATATGCCAAAGGAATGATTCTCCATAAGTCTGCCTACATGCCATTGCCACATGTTTACGATTAGTTTACAGGCCATAACCGTCTCTTTTTAAAACGTTGCGTCGTTTTAATGCCGTTTTTTTTATCATCCCTCGCTCTTCTTTTTTTTATTTTTTTTTTATTAAAATACCAAATCGTTCATCAAAAATACCATTTGGGCCATCTGAACTCCTTGGCTAATGACGCAAGACAAACCCGTAATTGTTGTTCTTTGGTTACGGATATCGGAAATAAGGCATGCACGTTTTAGTTACTGCATTTTGAATAACACCAGCTTTATCTGTTTTTTTCCTCTCTCATGTTAATTTATTAGAGGATCTTTTCATCCTTGAAATAAACAGGAATTGATTTTGAAGAAACGAAATTAAAGACATACGTGGCATACGTTTCTTCGCACTTATTGAATGACTTCCGTTTTTAAAACTCAATTGAAACAGTTTTAGTGACCTACTTATTAAAATTCAGATCGGATTATAACCATAGATGCATCCTTGTATGAAACACACTTCTTATTGATGCGTTGAAAATGATTTATGAAATGAAACTTAAGTGGTGCCATCTTAAGGAGGTGATCTGCTATGGTTTGAACTCATTCAATGTTTTTAATAATTTCCGACAGACTCAATTAGCTTGTTTATGACAGTCTAAAGCCGGGTCTCCACCAAGACGTACATGTACGTATAAACATGTTTTTACAAACATATGCAAAAAAGTTTGCCCTCCGGGTTTGTTTCAGCCGCCATTTTTAAATATATGTAAATATCAAAATTGTACAGCTATTAAAGACATTTAATAGGTACGTACATGTGCGTCTTGGTGGAGAGCCGGCTTTATAAAAAAGTTTTTGTTGAAAATACATTGAATGTATCCTGTTAACTATAGTATATACAGTATGCCTAGTCTTAATACTACTATGATATTTTGATAAAAATGAACATGGGACAAATATTACGATTATTTCTTTGGTTTTACAATGATTTTAATTGTGAAGTTTTATATTAAATTTGTTATAGATAATTATTCCCCAAAATCATTGGGTGAGCTAGGTTATTATATGAAACATCACTGCACAATAATCTAAAATTTAAAATTTAGTGCTAGCATAATATATTTCTTTTAAACATTTCAACATTGAAATTCTAACACTTTTACTTCGACAGATTTTCTGCATTGTGCTCCAGCACTCTCACTTTGTTACCAGCATCAGCTTTTACCCATGACACTACACAAATTTACAAAAACATGCACATTCGAGCATTGCATCGAACTTCAGGTGGAGGAAAATTATTAAATGTTGAGTTATTACCGGAGTAAAGAGAGTAAAGAAGTGATGTTCTTGTATTGCATGTATTTCCTGATACTCTTGCATACCAGCATTGACTTTAGGACCACCTTGTGAATGTTTACTAGACTTGGTAAGCTTTGAATCGTGAGCACGAAACATATCATGGTGTAGTTGCTTAAAAACGTTTTGGGTTGATACCAAGTGTGCCCAGATGTTCTGGAATTGCATAGGAATAATTCACCGCAATTAATACCACTTGGATTAAGTTAAGTTGCCAGGATACGTTGAACGTATTGGCAGCAACAACGTGTTTTGCTACATTATGTCATAAACAAGTTAATCAAGCATATATATGTAGAAATTTATTTTTAAAAAAAACATTGAATAAGCTCGAATCACAACAGATTTCACGTGATTTCATAGATCATTTTGTGTTTGTTTCATACAAGACTGAATCCATAACCATGTTTGAATTTTTTATTATTCTGGCAACTTTAAACTGTTTCAGTTGAGTTATAAACTGAAGTCATTTAATAAGTGCACACAAATGTGGACCATGTTATGTGTTTAATTTCATTCGTTCAAAAATTACTTCCTGTTTATCTCAACTTCTCAAGGTCTGATAAATTAGTAATTAAAAAGATGCACGACTCTGTTATTTGGTGGTACTCAAAATGCAGTAACTATTCAAAGTTAAAAAATATACAAATAGCATCTCCCGTATAGAAAAGAAATGCATCTCAAAATGCGTTTTAAATACATTTTTAGAAATTCATTTCCAGTGTCCCAATCTATATGCATTTCTATATTCATTATATGAATGGTTTATCTGGAGATGAATTCTATTCATTTCAACGTTTTGTTCTCTCGAGTCAAAATTCTTGAAGCTATAAGTCAGGTATTCACAAATAGTGCTCTTTAAGCAGGTATTCACAAATAGTGCTCTTTAAGCAGGTATTCACAAATAGTGCTCTTTAAGCTGGATCCCAACCCTATCACTTTCAATGGGTGAAATTTTAAAACACTAGCCAAACCAAAAGAGATTAAATAAAAATAAAAATTGTCTAAAATAGCTTGATAAATCAGCAATGGTATCACTTTTT
>JAQGAE010003242.1:0-15264 GCA_034696685.1 Julus scandinavius | reverse complement strand
GCTAAAGGTTATGTGAGTGTGTTGCAGCATAATTTAGATCCAGCATATTTCAATTATTATTTGATATACTGTACTTGAATATATTCTACAGTATGTGTGTTTCCTACTTTTTTTGCTGTTGAAATTTCATTTTTTCTAATTCATGCATTTTTCTATTATTTTAAAGCTTTTTTTATATTGCAATGTAAAAGCCAATTACATTTGATATGTATTACAATGAGATTGGCATTTATTTGCAAATTACTTTATAATTAAACATAAAAATATGGGGTGCTTCCATACTTTTTTTGTCTACGATACATCTTGTATTTTGTTTCTGTTCTACTTTGTGTACATATACATTGACAAAACCATTAAACGACATTTTTTAAGAAGAATTATTCTCTATTTATTAAAATACAGTATCCACAAAACCTGCTAGTACATGTACATGCACATTGTATTCACTTATATGAAGAATGTTCTGTTCCCCCTCATATTCATATAATCATATAAGTGAGGTTTATTCACTTAAACAAGTATTTTCTGTTCCCCTCATATTCGTATACGTGAGACTCCAGTGTATAACCAAATGCAACAGGCAGGGAGATGCATGCACTTGTACATGCACTAAAAAGGTGAACAATAGCTAGTAACTCATTTAGGATTGAAAAAAGGGGCAATTCCCTATTTGGGAGCATGTCTGCTGATGAACCTGTCTAAATGCAAGAGTATGTATTTAGACAGGTTCTACTGTAGATAGCACTTACCAACCATGATGCACTCGTACACCGGCCAACGTTTATTATTATAACACTGGGCACATCCTTACAAGATCCAGAAAGTTAAAGTAATAACACATAAATATGTATATAAATAACCGCTTAGGGTTTGCCCAGAACGCGAGTTTCCAGCACCCAAATCAGGATACAGTACATATACTCGCTTGCCATCGGATACAAGAGATGTTTGACAACATGTTGTTAAGTTACTGTAAGGTATTAAATAATCATTAAACTTACCTAATTGAGTTCTGTGACAAATTAATGAACGGAAGTCATTCACTGATTGATTGAGATTTCTTTGAGATTTTCACTCACTCATTTCTGTACTGAACTGAAATGAACATGTATACCCGCCTTTTAAAACCGGAAACATCTACGCACCATAGGTGGCACTAGTGTACTGTCGCTGACAACTTACGGGACAATTACTAAGGTAATGTTTGTTTCAGTTTTAAAAATGTATAGTAATTAGTATTGTGGTAAATAACAATCATATTAAACCACATGTAAAAGCAAAATCAAACACATTTATATAAGATATTATATAGTAGATAACAAAATAGAATTCTATGCTACCAATGGACCTGTCCAGTGCCGTAGTGTAACAAATCAAGTCCGTTTGCCATCTAGCCCGATAACTTATAATTATGAGTTAGGTCAATGTAAAGAAATATTGATTTTAAAAATTTCTAGCACATGAAAACACAGATGGAATCACATAAATACAATAAATTTTTAGCGATGAAAATCATGTCTATTGTTCAAACTCTTAATTGCAAAGCAAACTTTAAAACACACTACCCCGTTTTGAATCTTGCCACTTGTCATCAGAAGCTAATTGCAACATCAAGTAGCCTACCTCTAAATTCTTAAATTTTAATGTCATCATAACTTTGTTACACCTATTTCAGCCTGAAACTGAAAATTGATAAATAAGAAATTTAATATGAAGTAATAATTTTAATAACTGACCCTCAACATTGAAAAATTGAAACATTAAAAATGTATACCTGACAGCTTTTCCAGTAACTCTTTCTTTATTTTTCTTTGCATATAAATGTTTAACCTTTTTATAGTTGAATATTATAAACAGTAAAAAGTCTAAATTTCAACTGCAAAAATTACATATGTTTTTATTTAACACAACTATTAAACTAGACAAAGAACTTTCATTCAGAAATTTCCTAACATCACCAATAGCTATGCATTGTGACATTTCATTTTGGAAGCAATGCACTGGAAGCCACTTTTGTTTTTCTTTTTTGCAAGGACAAGGGCAGCATGGATGGTTTCGTTTCATATTTTGATGCTCAGATTTTCTGAAAAATTAATACAAAAAAGGAATTATGGGTGCCATTTTATTTTAATTTTTAAAATGTATTAATGCGAAACGCAATAATTGGAAGGCACAATGATCGTTGTTAATTTCACTGAATTACAATTCGTAAAAATGTTTTCAAACTTTGAGAACATATTATTATCCAAAACATTGTGATATAAAAAAATGACCTTTGGACGATTAATGCTATTTTCTGAAATTACATATGGATCGATTTTTAAGCTAATTTAGGAAAAAAATACAAACGTATATTCTTATAATTGAAATACGAGAACATTTAAGCTATGGATAAACTTGTTGTTCAATTATTCACAACAACGATGAAGATTTCCAAAAGAGCGTGATGAAAACGAAGGATTAATTCCTTTGATTTTTTAATCTTTCCAACATGGCTTACTTGTGTCGTTGAATGTGTTGAGATAAATGAATCCTGAACTGTCTTTATGGAGTTGTTCTCAACAAATTCACGTCTAGCATACAGACATCTGGAAAAATTCTGATGATAGTGCTGGCAGCATCATTAGGATCATTAATAGCATAATGGACTCTGCCTCATCTTATTTCTTCATAACCATTTGAATTAATTCCAACATCATTCGTTTCTCTTCCTTTCGCTCCTCCTTCTCCACATTCCATCGCTCCGCAGCCAGCTCCAACTTCCTCTCTTCGAGGTCCAATCTTCTTTTTTCCACCTCCAATTGGTCCTTGCGAAACTGCAGCTCGTCTTCCCGCAACCGCGTTTCAGCAGCGTGTTTCTTTCTCAGAAAAGCAGCAAGACCCTTGGAGACAGCCTTCCTTTTTCGCTTTGAATCATGCTCGCTTTCGGTGTCCAGGTCAGATGTTGAAGCAACAGGACCTGCAATTACATCAGGATGAAACTCATTATACAACAAGAATCGCCTTTCAGTAGCCGTTTTAAGAATTATATGTTATCAAACTTCTATTGTTGGCAGATGCAAACCATGTAAACCGCTTGAGATTGACTACCCTTTGGTTTATATAACCAGTGCGCTTGAGATTAGTATTGCCTACCTACAGTATTTCATGCCATAGTGTTTTTAAATCGCCACAATGTGGGGATAATGAGTAATTAATTATGTGTAATTGAGACCAATACATATCAATAAATAAGCAATTGTAAAAATTCCACTTTTGTTGACCTTATAAAAAAGGTAACAAACAAAAGAATGACCAAGTTACTGATAATTTATAATTTTTTTGAGAAAATTTCTCAACATTTTTGTTTAAAATTATAAAACAATGAGCTTTAAAATCACAATTTTCTGAAAGTAATAATAATAACATTTAATTCATAAGTTCTTTTTCAACACTTATAAAAACGCATGAAATGTTTGAAGACTTCAAACAATAACTTTTCCAAAATAAATTAATGACATGGAGAAAATAAATCTAATGCCACACTACAATACAATTACATTCGATGTTCTCTTTGAAGTAAAAATAGCCAACAGCTTTACAAATGAAAATGAATTCAATTTTGAAACACAGAGATTACCTAGCAAAGTTTTGTCTCTATGAAAAACTGGTTTGAATCGCAGGATTCATGGACAAAAGCCAAAAAAAGCCAAAAAAATCTAACCAAACCCAGCTTAAAATAACCTTTTGACAGTGAAATTACACTTGGGGCTTTTGTGCTCTTCGGCTTTAGTCGGGATATCAAATTGCTAATTTAAGTTTATCAGGAAAAGAATCACAACATATACGAACTGTTATCTGTGACCATGGTTACAGCTGGACTCAAGCTAGCCATTATTGTAGCCTCTCTGATGTGCTCCATGGTAGCACTTTCCGCATCTTCTGCTTCCTGTCTTGCAGCAGTACACGTTTCCTCCTCAATATGATTCACTTTCTTCTCTTCCAGATCTCTTACCACCTAAAATGTATGCGCACAATACTAAAATTGTGTACAATGGTACTAAACGTTGAAAAGACAATCCCTATTTTATAGCACAGATGTGTCCAACTATTTTTAACTACAAGCCATCACGAAAATTGACAACCACGTGGTTGTCAATTTTCGTGAGTGGGTACCTACTCTATTTGCCAAAACTAAACAAACATTCTATGTTATTTCAGAGTTATGCCTGGCCTTCATCAAATTTAAATATAAAATTACGGCTTTTTTGTAAAATTTGAGAAAGCTTTTTTTACTGTGTGGCAGCAATCTCAAAAGGTCCGTGGACAATGTAGTTTATATTTCATTTCAGTGCTACACGTTTCAGAAAGATGCATGTCCACATACTCTTAAATCTATACATTTCGGACAACAAGTCTTTACATTTTTATATCAACGATATAAAGAAAACTATAAAGTTTACCAGCAGAAGTTCCTCCCGTTCTTCGTACTGCTCCTCGTTTCCCCACCTTCGCAGGTTAACAGTGTCATTTTCTTTGAGCATTTTTAGTAGCCGAAACACTCTTTCCTTGCATGTCTTGCCAGGCACAGATGGCATGTACGTGTTCAGTGCTGCAGCGATGGAATCCCATGGCCTCTTAAGTGTACTGGAGAACGGATTTTGTGATACGACCTCACGCAGCAGCATTATATCTTGAAAACAGTTGAACCTCAGGGAAGTTTTCCTTGGTGTGTACGTAATTCGGCTCGACTGCATCTTGAAACTTAAACATACAAAAGAGGTCATAAACAACAGCTTCTCACCACTTGCCCTGATAATTTAATTTTCAGAAATTCAATATTGCAAGGTTTGTAAAGATTTGCTTCGACTGCCCACAATAAAAGAAATCAATGCATTGTTATGACTTTACAATTGGTGTTATTGCATGGAAAAACGAATTAGCTTAGTAAAATATACACCCATACAACGCTAAGTTTAGATTTATTGCCTGTTACAGAAGGGAAATCCTCCATGTATGTATTTACTTCGTTATGATATCATGTGTTCCACACAGACCACACAGCATCTAATATATATTTTCGAATCTATATTTCCGCATAATAACATAAAACAAAGAAAGTTTGACCCGTGGCATTTCTATAAGGAGCTACGAGTGTATTAAAAATAAATATTAAAAAGTTATCATTTGCAATATATAATTATATAACAACAAAATCTTCACCAACATTACTTCAGTGTTTGGAGAAATTTCCCCAAAATGCAGAATCAGTGTCTTTTCTTTCTAAAATTCCTCTAGAATTGTATCATGATAACATCAATTAACATTAGAAAATCAAAAATAAAACGTCGATTTTAGTCTAGGAACGCACTGGCAGTCTTTTTCCGGCAACATGTCAATCACCAAAATGAAAGCTTTACTTGCAATTGAACCTCGTGCACTGGTGATTTTTGAATTGAGGCAACAAAAAATTCAAAACAGGCTCTTTTCTGTGGGTGATTAATTAGTTTCCAGTAAAAAATATAAGTGTGTACTCTGGCGATTATTTTATCACTCGCAACTTTAATGAAATCAATGTTGTACTGCAAGTTTACAGCAATTATTTAATCGCAAGTGCGCGCCTAACAAAAAATAAGGAATATATATATTTATATATTCATATTTGTCAAAAACAAGAGAAGCACAAACAATTGAAACTCGCTCTATTCTCCTGGGGGGAGGATATAGTTGCCATTAAAAATATAAGCGTGTTAGTGTGAAAACCCTGTAATTGTAAAGCAACTTTTGGGTGTTTAAACAGTTTAATAAGAAACGATAAAAATCGCCAGTGTGCGATTAGCCTTGGGCTGGAGTATGCTTTATACGACATTACACGGCCTTCTTCCAACCTTGAATATATGGTTGCTCGTTTCATTTTGGCCAATT
Organism: Julus scandinavius; assembly: GCA_034696685.1. Classification (NCBI taxonomy): domain Eukaryota; kingdom Metazoa; phylum Arthropoda; class Diplopoda; order Julida; family Julidae; genus Julus; species Julus scandinavius. The sequence goes on along the minus strand of JAQGAE010003242.1, from coordinate 9,360 downwards.
TCGAGTTACTATCTTATTAAATATCAGAATTGGTGCAGGAGTAAGCATTCCATATTTCATAGCTAATATATGTCGAGCAACTAAGGGTGCTTTTCCACGTGAGATTAACTCTCACGTGAACTCTACAGCAGTTTTCAATTTAGCACGTGCTACTGTTCGAAAGCTGTCGCGTTGGCCTATGTGATAGCAGCTCGCAAAATATGATCTATGTTCGAATTTTGAGAGCAGCTGTCTGCTGCTGTCGATAGCTAAGCCAAAAATGTAGCATACTTCCACATTATGAAAACTCTTTCCCGCATAGCTGCAGAGCATTGAGGAGATACTTATGTTCGGGTTTTGTAATGTTTAAAGTTAAGTTTTGGAAATTTTGAGGAATGCAAAATGTGACGAGTAACTCGCGAAAGTTAGTCTCACGTGGAGACGAACCCTAACATTGAAGACTTTCTTCGTGAGATTGTGTTTGGAAGAGAGGTGATTTGCGATTTCATACTGAATATTAAGCAGCATTACAGATAGTACTATGTCATTGGGAATTTTATTTTAATTTAGACGTTTAATATAGTATTACATTGTAACTAGTGGCGCTAATAAGTATTGGAAGACGCCAATATACATAAAAGATGCGAGGACATCATTTTTCATTACGTTTCATATCCACCGGAAAACGGTTAAAACTCGACTCAACAGTGTAACAAACTAATTTACGAGTTACTCCAACTGTTCATAAACTTACGTATATTTTCTGAACGTTCAAGTTTCTGTTTTAAAATGTCATCTTACCTAAAATATAAAATCAAACCTAATGCCAAACAGTGCTTTTTAGTTTAACAACAATTATACCATGCGTAACGTTTAGCAGAAGCGCCGTTATCGTAAAAATATTTTATTGCGCCAAATTCAAAAAATATAGTACGTGCTCGCTTATGAAATTAAATGGAAATACTTAAATTAAATAAATGTAAAGCTGTAGGATCTGGTTTGTTCAGTAATCATGCGAACAAATTAAAGTTTATGTTTATTAATACTTCTTTTCCGAAATTCCACAATATGCAAACTTGCGGAGTTGATAATTATGACCTTGGTAACGCACAAGGTTATCCCTCCTTGAAAGTAGGTAGTATGTATTCCGTGCTGGTCTTCGTAAATGCTGTACTTGCTTCGGCAGTACATATACTAAAATTGGAACGATACAGAGAAGATTAGCATGGCCCCTGCGCAAGGATGACACGCAAAATCGTGAAGCGTTCCACATTTTTTGCTAATGGTTTATTTTTTTAACTAAAAATCATTTGATATTTTATCACATTTGTGTCAAGAGTTAATGGAATTCAAGTTGGTTTGATATTATAAATTACGGTTATCTTTTTCATTTATTTTTCAAAGTTGGTTTATTATTATTATGTTTACCAAAAACTTGCTTTAAACAAACCGATAGGAACAGTATTTATAAAATTGCTCATAATAATATTAATATTTTAAACTTAGTAATGCTTAAATTTGTTTTATTTGTTTTTAATAAACCATGTATTTTAAAGTAAATTCCTTAAATTTTGTATTGGAATATTTATAACTTGCAAATAATAAACTAATATTTCGTTTGCCATCACATATCATCATTTTTCCTTATCTCAAAGGTTTTTAAACTTGGTTTAATTGCAATTTGTTTATAAATTGAGATGAAAATTAACCTTTCAGAAAAAGTATTTGTTTTAAATGTATTCTTAACGTTTTTGAGTTATATAATTTAAAAATATATGTATTCCTCATTTTTTGCTAATGGTATATTTTTAAATAAAATTATTTGATAATTTATTACATTTGTATAAAAAAAATATTGATACAATTCAAGATGGTTTAATATAAATTTCCACTTATTTACTAATCTGTAGAGAAATTATAAGTTTCAGTTATCTTTTTCAATAAGCTTTTAAAGTTAGTCTATTTACAAATTCAGAAAAGCTTTTTTTTTTAATTAAAAAAAATATTTTTTATACAAAACCATTTTTTTTATCACAACCAGAGATTAACGATGAAATATGTGTGCAGGCAAAAAAAATTGTTAATTTCAAATCAGCAAAATATTAATCATGACCACAGACAACGATTAAAAAACCTCATTTTTAATAAATTCACAACTGCGATACACACCAGTCTCCCAATCAATGAAAGCCGGGTAAATGCTGTTTAACCAGTAAACAGCACCTTATTATCATACGGGTTAGGAGTTAAGGATTTGCTATTAAAGCAATTACAATATTTCTCCACAATCGAATAATGAAGAAAAAATATTCCCTGGGTAATGTCTGGGGCAAACCCTCGAATAAGAAAATTCGGTAAAACATTTTATGGAAACCCGACCACCATAACCGTCATTCGGATATCTCGATACAATATTTACAGCTATTTGAATCAGAAAAAAGTTATAAAACCTAAGTTAAGCACAAAGCGGTCACACTTTCGAAAACAATGCCTAAATTCGGATTGATACATTTTTTGCTTTCATTTTTAAGGGTCAATGGATTTCCTGTTTCACAGTTTGAGAATTTACCCATTTAAATGTGTAAATTATTCACACAAGCCGCCCCTCCGCCACCGAATTTGGCAGGATCCCCATAACTCGGGGTTAACGCATTAAAAACAATCGCCTTTGTATGCAACAGTATGGCCACCCTAGTCGTCCATTCCAAAATTTGGCACCGATTTCTGGGGTAGGGACCTTTTAGCTATCTGACATTAATTGGTTTATATTTCATGCTTCTGGAATGTTGAGATGGGTTGTATATAGCTGCTGTGATATAAGCATTTTTCAACACGTTGATAGTACATTCACAATTAACTTTTGGAAAAATATATTCCACATTTACAATGAAATTTCAAACAATTGTACTTTAGGCTCAAATGTAACGAAAAAGTGAAATTAAAATATAATTTCATTGAAATTGAGTTATGTTTACTGCAATATTATTTCAGTTTATATGGAAATTATTTGAATTATAAATTATAATAACATCGGTTTATGAATTTGTTTCCGAATAAGTTTCGAACGTATCCTACACCTTAGCATATATTTTGACTACCTTTTTTTATAAATTCTTAACGTGTTTCAAATATTGTATCAGCAGCTTTTAAATACTTCAACATGCTTGTAGAACATTAGCAGTATGTTTCTAGCATGTTCTAAGTTCGATTTTTCTGGTAGTTTAACATTCAACAACATATGAACCTTCCTATTTAAAGCTCGAATTTTTAAAAATAAAAATCCAAATTTATCTTGTCCACTTTCCCATTCATTAACCACAACAAACACCAGACTTGTTTGATATCAAAGACGTTCCAGGTCACAACGCATGCACAATAAATTGTATTTGATCAAACGGTCACCAAACCCCAAAATGGTTATTACTAAAAAACTTCTTCGGCAACATCTCCGAAGATGTTGCATAACTCTGAATCTTTACTCATTATTCGTTGTACACTTGGACAAACACCGTTGCACGTGAGCACGTTCTTAGATCACTTGCTCAAATTTTACAAGATAACCGTCCTTCCTTCGTTTGTGAAACATGTCAAAGTTTTCAGTTTAAAATTATGTTACCCGCCTGATGAACACTGCGATGCTACAACTCCCGACAATGATCACAACAGCACTGCAGCTGAGTTAATGACGAGTTGACCCAGAATGACAGCAACGTTTACCATAAATACCTTAAAGCCTTCCAACCCTCTATTGCCCCATTCCTAACTTGAGCAACTTGAAACATGCAAAATAAAAGTCTTTGGGCACATTAAATGACTGGAAATGTTCCTTCTGGACAACAGCGTCTAGAATCCTGGTGACTATTTGCTTTGGTTTTTGTCAATGCAGGATGAGGCGAGAGTCACATCTGGGCTGCAGTACTCGTAGCGCTTGTCAAAGTAGGTTCCCTGAGGACAAACAACCTCGCAGAGGTGGAACCGCCTGCCATCTCCCAGGAGATCCTGACAGAGGTAAAACCTGGCGCAGTTGTAATTATGCTCGAACTTGCCATTTCTGGTGCACTGGAATGTGAGACCAGGCCAAATGGTGGTGAGGCTGGTTGAGCTAAACCCACTTGAAGTAGTGCTGATGCTGCTTGGGGTGCTCGAGCTGCTTATCACGCTAGATGTGGTGCTTCCTAGAGTGGTGGGAGTGCTTGACCCAATGCTTGCTGGAGTACTGAATCCAATGCCTCCTGAAGTACTGGATCCAATGTTTCCTGGAGTACTGGTTCCAACGCCTCCTGGAGTACTGGATCCAACGCCTCCTGGAGTACTGGATCCAACGCCTCCTGGAGTACTAGATCCAACGCTTCCAAGAGTACTTGACCCAATGCTTCCTGGAGTACTAGAACCAATGAAATCGATGCTACATGCTACAAGATTCTTGTGGTTGCAACTGCTGATAGCACTGTCAAATAATGTGCCTGGTGGACAGTTGAAGATAAATTTCTGGAATCTTTCCCCCTTGCCAGTCAAATCGACGCAGCGGATAAATTTGGAGCAGTTTCGCGGATGTCTGAAAAGTCCTTCCGCGACGCAAGTTGGGAATGGATGTGGGAACGGTCGTAGGGTGGTTGGCCATGGGGCCGACGAAACGGTGACTTCTGCGACTACTTGGGAAGTTCCCTGAATTCCATGGCTCGTGGGTGGCGTCAAAGGCGGCAAGATGCTGCTTGCGGTGGTGGTTGGCACAGTTATTGGACTAGGGACAGTGGAGGTTGAGGAGGAGCCATTGATGCATGGTGGCGTCGGAGAGGGAATGTACCCTTCACATCCAGGAACTGCTGTTGGGTGGTTGCACACCTTGATGGCCAAGTCAAAGACGCTTCCAGACCCGCAGGCAAACTCGAATTTCAAGAATGCCTTCGTCCGGTTGTTCTGTACGCAGCGGAAGAAACGTGCACAGTCGTTGGGATGTCTGAAAAAACCATCCGCAAAGCAAGAACCGGCACCACTGCCAGGGGTGGTGATGATTGGAACTATTCCCACCGGTGGAGTAGGGCTAATGGTGACAATGCTAGTTACTGGACTCACAGTTGGACCAGAAGTTGGCGTTGGCGGAAGAACTGCTGGCGTCACAATAGGATGTCCCTCACAGCCAGGCACGCTTCCTGGGTGGTTGCAGACACTGAGTGCCGGGTCGAAGACAGTGTTGTGACCACAGCTGAAGTCGAACCGTTGAAACGTGCGGCCATCGCTTGTGATATTGATGCAGCGGTAAAACAAACTGCAATTGCTCGGATGCCTGAAGAAGCCACTGGCAATGCAGGCTGGTCCTGTGGGATGGGGTGGACGGACAACGGGTCGAGGATTGGGTGTTGGTGCTGGTGGCGAGGTAATAATGCTTGCTGGTGAAGTCACTACCACTGTCGGCTGGGTGGAACCACCGGCAGGGATTTTAGTTGGATGGACGAAGTTTTCGCAACCTGGGACCAGCGATGGATGGTTGCAAATATTAATGGCAGGGTCAAAAACTGTACCATCTCCACAAACAAAGGAAACTTTATGAAAGATGTTGTTGTCTTGAGTGAGATTAACGCAACGATAGAAATGGCTGCAGTCTGATGGATGGCGAAAGTACCCTGCAGCATTGCAAGGCGGGCTTGGTAGAACCTGTGGCAGGGGTGAAAATGTTGACAATGTTGGTATACTTGTAAAAGACCCAGGTACTGTTATTGGTCTGGCTGTAGAGGCCGATGCTGGAGTTGCAGATGTTATAGACGGTCCTGGCCTCGGTGTGTGGCCCTCGCAACCAGGAACCGCATTCGGGTGATTGCAGACCAGAATGGATTCATCAAAAACAGTTCCTATTCCACACATGAAGTCGTGACGCACAAACTTGTCGTTGGCTGCAGAGACGTTAACACAACGGTAGAAAAATGCACAATTGAGAGGATGTCTGAATAGGCCAGCTCTGACGCATTCCGCTCCAGCAATGACCGGAGGAAATGTTGCACTTGGTGCGGTTGTTATCGGAACAACAACTGTGGACGTGCCGATAATACCAAAACCAGTCGGGGGTGTAACTGGAACTGTGACAGTCGGTGTTTTTGTATTCGCTGTGGTTCCTGGAGAGACCGTAACAGATGGATCTGGCCCAGGAGTTGGGGTAGTTGTTGGAATAGTGTATCCTTCACATCCTGGTACTGCGCTTGGGTGATTGCAAACTCCAATGGATTGGTCAAATACACTGCCCAACCCACAAGTAAAGTCATATCTGATAAATCTGTCATTGTTAATTGTCAAATTCACACATCGGAAGAAACGACCACAATTATTCGGGTTTCTGAACAGTCCTGGAGCAGAACATTCCCTACCAGCAATTACAGGAGTTGGTAAAGTGGAAATTGGTGGTAAAGGTGATTGTGTTACTGTTGGCACTGGTCCTGGACCAGAAGTAGGGATGGGAGTTGGTATCTTGTAACCTTCACAACCGGGTACTGCACTTGGGTGATTGCAAACTCCAACAGACTGGTCAAATACACTGCCCAGACCACAAGTAAAATCATATCTGATAAATCTGTCATTGTTAATTGTCAAATTCACACATCGGAAGAAACGAGCACAATCATTCGGGTTTCTGAACAGTCCTGGAGCAGAACATTCCCTACCAGCAATTACAGGAGTTGGTAAAGTGGAAATTGGTGGTAAAGGTGATTGTGTTACTGTTGGCACTGGTCCTGGACCAGAAGTAGGGATGGGAGTTGGTATCTTGTAACCTTCACAACCGGGTACTGCACTTGGGTGATTGCAAACTCCAACAGACTGGTCAAATACACTGCCCAGACCACAAGTAAAATCATATCTGATAAATCTGTCATTGTTAATTGTCAAATTCACACATCGGAAGAAACGAGCACAATCATTCGGGTTTCTGAACAGTCCTGGAGCAGAACATTCCCTTCCAGCAATTACAGGGGTTGGTAAAGTTGAAATTGGCGGTAGAGGTGATTGCGTTACTGTTGGTACTGGTCCTGGACCTGAAGTGGGAATGGGAGTTGGTATCTTGTATCCTTCACATCCCAGTACTGCACTTGGATGATTGCAGACGCCAATGGATTCATCAAAAACACTACCCAAGCCACAAACAAAGTCATATCGGACAAATCTGTCATGATTAAGGGTTAGATTGACGCATCGATAAAACCGAGCACAATCACTGGGATGTCTAAATAGACCAGGAACAGAACATTCTGATCCAGCAATTACTGGTGTTGGCAATGTCGAAATCGGCGGTAAGGGTGATTCTGTCACTGGTCGTGCCGTTGTGCTCGCTATGGGGATAACCACAGTTGATGTCTGTCCAATTTCAAATCCAATAGGTGGTACAGTTGGCCCAGTCGTAGGAAGTGCAGTTGGTATTGTGTATCCTTCGCATCCTGAGACTGCACTTGGGTGATTGCAGACACCAATGGATGGATCAAATACACTGCCCAATCCACAGGTGAAGTCATACCGGATGAATCTGTCATTGTTAATTGTCAAGTTAACACACCGGAAAAAGCGAGCGCAATCACTTGAGTGTCGGAAAAGCCCTGGACCAGCGCATTCACGTCCAGCAATTACAGGATTTGGTAAAGTAGAAATTGGCGGTAATGGTGATTGTGTCACTGTTGCTACAGTACTTGACAGCCCTGGACCGGAAGTAGGTTTTGAAGTTGGTATCGTGTATCCTTCACATCCCAGTACCGCGCTTGGATGATTGCAAACACCAATGGATTGGTCAAATACACTTCCCAAGCCACAAACAAAGTCATATCGGATGAATCTTTCATGATTAAGTGTTAGATTCACGCATCTGAAAAAGCGTGCACAATCACTGGGATGTCTGAACAGGCCAGGTGCAGTGCATTCAGATCCAGCAATTACAGGTGGTGGAAATGTTGAAGTTGGAGGCAATGACGACGCAGTTGTAGGTGATGTTATTGGAGACAATGTACTTGATGATATTTGACCTGGATCAGGTGTAGGGATAGTATATCCTTCACATCCTGGAACTGCACTTGGATGGTTGCAAACCCCGACGGATTGGTCAAAAACACTCCCCAATCCACAATAAAAATCATATCGGATGAATCTGTCATAGTTGATCGTGAGGTTCACGCATCGGAAAAACCTTGCACAATCACTGGGATGTCTAAACAGTCCAGGAACAGAACATTCTCGTCCCGCAATTACAGGTGTTGGTAATGTTAAAATTGGTGGCAGAGGTTCTGGTCGTTGTGTTGTGCTCGCAATGGGAATGATTACAGTTGATGTCTGGCCAATTTCAAATCCAGTGGGTGGTGCAGTTGAGGCAGTTGTAGGAACAGCAGTTGGTATCGTGTAACCTTCGCAGCCTGGAACCGCATTTGGGTGGTTGCAAACACCAATGGATGGATCAAATACACTGCCCAAACCACAAGTAAAGTCATACCGGATGAAACTGTCATGATTAATTGTCAAGTTAACACATCGGAAGAAACGAGCGCAATCACTGGAGTTTCGGAAAAGGCCTGGAGCCGAGCATTCTCGTCCAGCGATTACAGGAGTAGGTAAAGTCGTTATCGATGGTAAAGGAGATGCTGTTCCTGTTGGAACAGTTATTGGGAAAGAGGTAGTTGGTATCGTGTATCCCTCACATCCTTGAACTGCACTTGGATGATTGCAAACGCCGATGGATTGATCAAATACACTTCCCAAGCCACAAACAAAGTCATATCGGATGAATCTGTCATGATTAAGAGTTAGATTCACGCATCTGAAAAAGCGTGCACAATCGCTGGAATGTCGGAACAGCCCAGGAACAGAACATTCTGGTCCAGCAATTACAGGTGTTGGCAATGTAGAAACTGGTGGTAGAGGCGACACTGTTACAGAAGGTACTGTACTTGAAGGTAGGGGTCCTGGACCAGAAGTAGGAATGGGAGTTGGCACTGTGTATCCCTCACATCCTTGGACTGCACTTGGGTGATTGCAAACGCCAATGGACTGATCAAATACACTTCCCAAGCCACAAACAAAGTCATATCGGATGAATCTGTCATGATTAAGTGTCAGATTCACGCATCTGAAAAAGCGTGCACAATCACTGGAATGTCGGAACAGCCCAGGAACAGAACATTCTGGTCCAGCGATCACAGGTGTTGGCAATGTAGAAACTGGTGGTAAAGGCGACACTGTTACAGAAGGTACTGTACTTGAAGGTAGGGGTCCTGGACCAGAAGTAGGAATGGGAGTTGGCACTGTGTATCCCTCACATCCTTGGACTGCACTTGGGTGATTGCAAACGCCAATGGACTGATCAAATACACTTCCCAAGCCACAAACAAAGTCATATCGGATGAATCTGTCATGATTAAG
>JAQGAE010003241.1:0-15266 GCA_034696685.1 Julus scandinavius | reverse complement strand
GGTCCGGAGCAGACTCTATTAGATTCTACATCCCCTACTGGATCCCAAGAGGGATATCCTAAGGAGGGGGTGCCTAAAATAGTATCGTCGCGAAAAGAATATTGGGACAAGTACATGTTGCTAGAAACAGTATTCTGCCGATGAGTTGCCGATAGGGGAATGTGGTCTCCTCCTGTCCGTCCTCTGGAACATTCTCTACTGTGGTGCCCACATGAACAGGAACCTTGACAACAGTTAGTTGTCAAGTCATATTCCCGCACCAAGTTCTGTATGTAATGATGCTGATTAAAATACACTTCCCAGAAACCCTTTCAAAATTGACCCCTAAAAGACGAGTAATGGGACCAAGCACAGCAATGTCGAATAATTTGCCCAGTGTTTCTACCCAATAATCTTCTAATTCCGAAGTTTTTGTAAATATCAAGATATCATCAACATAAACCAGGATAATTACATTATCATTTATAGCAAACACTCAAGAAAACCCGAGCAACTTCCTAAATCCTAGTTCATAAAAGTTCCTCCACAAGCTTAAGGTGCTATTGTCGGCCACTTTTGTGTAAGCCATACACCGACTTGTGCAGCTGCCATACGATGTCCAGGTTCGGTTTCCTATAACCTTCAGGAGGGTTCGCAAAAGTCTGTTTGTTCAGATCTCCATAAAGGTACGCACACTTCAAATCCACGTGACAGTCATACCAAGATCTTCGAATGGCGAGCAATACTAAAAATAGCCTTAAAAGAACAAATTTCACCACCAGGGAGAAGACCTCGTCGTAGTCAATCCCTTGACTCTGGCGATGTCTCTGGACCACAAGACGAGCTCGATGTCGTTTTGCTGTTCCCGTGGTGTCCTTTTTCTCCTTAAAGATTCAGCGAGTTCCCAGGATTTTAGAGTCTGATGGCCAAGGGACTTTAGAAAATACACCAAGGTTCGTGAAACGTGCTGAGGCAGGAGAAATAATTAAATTATTCACGACATTATCAACACTCAATTCAGAATCGGCTGCACCTTTCTGTAAAAGGAGAAAAGAATTTTTATTATCTTTATCAGCATTAATTGAAAAGTCAAATTTTTCATTTATGTAGGGCAATTCGTTTGTTGCATGTCATTTTTGTGTTCGGTCACCGTCCGGGTGACTGGATCCCACACATGGTAACCAATGGTGTGGAGAGCATACCCGCACAACACTCCCTCCCACCATTTGGTTTCTAACTTGTTGTGCTGCCTCGGAGGACTTTCAAGCACAATACATCTGGATCCTAGCACGCGTTAGTGCCGGACAGATGGCTTGTTCCCACAGTAATGTTCTGTGGGAGTCATCCCTTGAAGATTCGAATGGCAGAACCGATTACGCACATGGGTGAAGGCCACTGCGAGTTCAGTCCAAATCATCTTTGGTAAGCTGGAATCACTAATCACCGACCTTACTCCTTCAATAAGCAGAATTCACATCCCGTTGCCAGAACAGATGGCCTTGATGCGATTCTTTTTTTGATTTTTCCTGCATGCGTTGGAAGTCTGTAAATTTTTCGAAAAATGCTTCCTTCGTTCTAATAGGATACACAAACGCTTTTCTGCTAAAATCATCAATAAAGGAGACAAAATACCTGCACCCACTAAGAGATTCGGTCAGCGACGATCCTCACTGCTCGGCACTATCTGCATGTTTTTCGGAACTGTCCCGCTTTCACTAGATGGTGTGTTGACAACCTGTCTTGTTGTGTAATCTGAAACAGCACTAAAGTAGGGTTATCACGTGATACTGTCACCATTTTGTCCATAAATACGATCTTCACTTTCTTTTCTGCCATTCTCTCAACACTCAAAAGGTTTTTCTGAAAACTGGGCACGAAAAGAACGTTATGAAGATGTAAAATGAATGGTTTTTCATCGATAGTGATTTTTAGCTTCAAATCTCCGATTTCACGGACGTCCGAATGACCCTTCCCAAGCTCCAAGCGTTGAGGTCCTTCACTAGAAATCCTGGAAAAGAATAACTCATTACAGCAAATGTGGTCTGTTGCTCTAGAGTCCAGGTACCATTCAGAAACTGAGCTTCGGCCCACCTGGACAGTGTTCAATGCAGCACTGGAAAATATTCCCTGGATCTGCTCATTCTTTGCTGCAACCTTATAAAAAGTGCATTGCTATTCTGTTCATTGGTAGCAGAATTACCATTTTTGCGCATGTTAAGGCGATGGTATTCTGCGATCAGAGCTTCGGTGACTTCCTTTGGAACAAGTTCTTTAAATGGTGTCTTGTGCAGGCGATAAGTAGCCATTTCGTATCTTTCTGGCAAGAGATCGAGATACGGAAAAGCATGCTCGTAAGGAAGAATAGTTATTTCTGCATTTCTGCACTCCTGCACAGCATTATCCACCCTGCACACAAAAACAGACATGTCTTCGTCTGCCAGAAGGCTCATGTTCAGAAACTTTCGTCAAAGCTGACTGGTCCAAGCACCAGTTTGAAGCTCATAAGTTTCCTAAAGTGTGACCCATAAGTCTCGAGCAGTAGAACATCCCTTCACTAAAGAGCTCATCTCAGGAGATATACTCAAAAACAGGGTTGCTAGTGATCGATCCTTGTGCAACTTTAACTGTTTAATTTCTTGTCTGGTGTCATTTGGATCGACAACAGCCTCCTCCTCGAAAAACTCAAAAAAGCCCTTCTTCTTTAACATCATTGATGCATAGAAGGCCCAGTCTGTGTAGTTTTTAGAGGTGAGCTTTACGATACTCTTGCCTGAGTTGGACAGCTAAAGTGGCAGCTAAAGTGGATATATTTCACAAAAATACTATTGAGAGTGCATTAAGTTTTCATTTCATTTTGCTTAACAAAGTCTTTAAAAAATACATTCAGTTAGATGCCACTGATGAAATTAAAGATTTAAGAGATGACTTAAAAGTGGTATTTGAATATTTTGCAACGGATTTAATTTCTGAAGGTAAGTTCTTTGATGATTTTTAGCATGAACATTAAAACACCTCATTACTTAATTGGCAATAGAAAAATAAGTTTAATTTAATTTATGTTTTTTACCTAATTTTAAGGAAAGTCTTCCGAGTATGTTAAAAAAATAAAGTGTTGTACTTCACAGATTTTAAAGCATTGCACGCCAGTCAAAGTATTTTCAGATTTTAATATATCTAAAAAAAAATTACTATGAGCTCTTATTCGAATTTTAAAAATTCAAACAAACTGTTGATATGTACAGGTAAATGTCATTGTTTCGGACCAAATCTGTGCTCAAGGTAAAGAAGTCAAGGTAAAAAGTTGCAGATACCTGAGGCAAGTAAAAGGGATTAAATCCCACTTTTAAAAAGCTGTTACATTAAAGAATTAATTGCATGTTGATTATGTGCACTGTGTATAATTTTATTTTTAACTACAGCATATTTTAAGAAAACTTCAATTGATGTTGATTAATTTTGTTTATAAAATGCATGCATATTTTTATTATTTTAATACTAGGCATTTCAAAACTTGGAAATTGGAGTCACAGATGTAGCTACTGTTTGGATGCGATAAGACCGGGGGCCGAGATAATCACCAAAACACGCAACTTTCCGATTAAAGAGTTTATTTACAAAAAAAACAAAAGTGTAAAATAGGCAAATACAAAACTGAAACACGTCAGCGGCAACTCGCCAGCCCCCGACAAAGATAAACTTAAAAGCTCGCGTCAGTGAACGCTACAAACCCAGTGTCCGTCCTGGTTCACTGGTTGACCCGAAATGCCCTCTCTGTCTCCTCGAGCTTCCCAGCAAACCTCGCAAGGAATGCTGGTCAGCTCGGGAATGCAGAGAGGGTTACAACCCATGACCCCAGCCGCATTTCTGGCCGGTATGTTCCTAGCTGACCCTGACCTTAACACCCCCATTACAAGCGTTGTCCACTCCTGGGGACAAATAAAACTAAACAATTTCGAAATTAAAAACAACCTTAAAACTGACAACTTAAACCAAAAACATAATTTAAAATTAAAGAAATTCAGAAAAATATAAACTTTCGACCAGAAGGTCAGGGCCGCTGGTGCCACAACACAACCTCACTCTGATCCGCGGCCGCCTGCTCATTCAAACGCCGCAGTCTCGCTCGTTCACAGGCGACATCGGTGGTCGACTGATGAATTAAGGCCCCAACGTGGCGTGTCTCGCCGATCATCTGTAAACGCATCCTCCGGCACCGTCTCTGCATCTGAGGGCAACTCAACTATGCATGCGCATGTAGGTCGTTGTATCGATCCGCACTCTGACCTGGGTGAATACCCAAATCCTTCAGTTGCCTTGTGCTCTGTCAGTTCACGATCCCAATCCTCCGCCTCAGCCGGCAGAGGATTTGAATACCTTCAGCGTCCTCTGGATTCATACCCAGCAAAAGGCCGCCTGGCTGGTCTCCAGCCCCAGGACCGACGAAATCCTTGCCCGCCTCCTCGCTGCAGCCACCATTGCACTTAGTCGCCGCCATTATTCTCCGGGGCCGACAAGTCCAGGCCCGCACCTGCCACAGATGCCGTCACCGAACGTTGACGGACCCCGTCTGACACAGTGACGGTAATCACTACCGTTGGCACAGTTTGAGAAATGCCGCTATACTAAATCTACACAACAACCGCATGCAATAATTAGACGACAATGACCACAATATTCATGCGCAAACTCCAACCATTCCACAATATTGAAAAACCACAACAATTAAGAATTCACCCGAGGCGATGCGCACGCTCGTAACAAAGGAAAAGGTAAGAGGAAGAAAAACAATAGTGCCTACTTTACAGAGGCTGAGGAGGTCCGCATTCCCACTAACCCGGCTCCGTCCAGGAGGTCAGCCCAAAGTGCCTGACAAGATGGGGCCATCTAGTGAACGTATTTTCAAATTTTAACCTTCTAATTGCCTATACCTGATTTCTTTCCCTGGGTATAAATTTCTTCAGATTACTAACATGCATAACTAAAAGTGAAGGCGTACCTTTCCTTGTATCCCGAAATGCATAATTTAGTGGAGATATTTTTTCTACAATCTGATAGGGTCCATGAAACAGCATCTTGAACTTCCCCTGGCCTAACCAGGCTGGGGCCAAATCTCTCACCAGAACCCAATCACCAACTACATATTCCCCCACCATATGACGGTGATCAAAACGCACTATTGATTTAACTTGGGCCCATATGCAGGGCCCCCAACGCTCACAACCGTTGTTCCCTAACTAGGACCGCCGGCCCCACCATGGGGCTGTCCCATCGTATTATGCACTGGAAGACGCGGCAGAAACCCATGCATCAATTCGAATGGGGACGCCTGCTTTGCAAAATTATATGCGGCCACCGCACGAATCAGCGCAACAATCCATCCTCTGTGACATTTTCCTCCAGGGGCCATTATTCTAACTGTTGTGAGTAGAGTTTTTATCATTCTCTCCACCAATCCATTTTATTGTTGGTGATACAGAGTTGATTCTCTATGTCCTATCCCATTCTCCTTAAAAACTTTCGATCTCTTATACCCAACTGTGGGGTCCCACTATCAGAGATCAACTCTTTAGGGACCCCAAAACTATAAAAAAAAGCCAAAAAAACCATTCTATCGCCGTAGCATTTGCATTCTTAAAGGTTGGCACCACACGAAATCTGGTGGAATAATCCACCGCCACCAGCCAATAAGCTCATCGCCCAACTGTCAGTGGAAAAGGCTTTGCAAAATCGAACCCTCACTTTTCCGCTGGGCCCCCACCATTATTGGTTCTAACAATCCCTGTGGTAATACCCTAGGGATTTTACTCCTCTGTCAATGTTCACACAATGCCACAAACTTGGCCACTGCTGCCTTCATCTGGGGCCAATAATACGCCTGTGACACCAGAGACAAAGTCTTTGATATTCCAAAATGGCCTAGTAAAGGGTGATCATGGCATTCTTCTATCACCCTTTGCCGCAAATGCTCAGGAACCACCAATAAAAGCCTAGGGGGTTCGGACGGATTATAAAAATACAATGTCTGACCCAACATGACATATCTTAACGGAGACACTGTTCTACCAACCGCCCTATCTCGCAACACTTGCATTCCCGGGTCCTGCTTTTGCTCTTTTGCCATATCTCTCTGGCCCTGCACCAGGTATATGTATGCATCATCCTCAACTCCCATGGACACTTGATGTTCATCTATGGGGTATCTACTTAAACAATCCACATCAATATGCAGTCCTCCCTTCTTATAAACCATCTCAAAGGTAAATTCCTCCATCTTAGCGGCCCATCTCCCTAACCAATAAGAGGGATTTTTTAAAGACCTCGAATAACACAACGCATGGTGATCCGTATCTATTGTAACCTTATTTAGAAATAGGTAGTGACGAAATTTTTCTGCTGCCCATACTATTGCTAGGGCCTCCAACTCCGTCACTGTATATCTAGTTTCCGCTGGTAACAGGGACGACTTGCATACACTAATACCTGCTGATTAGGCTTATTTCCCTGATAAAGAATTGCCCCAACCCCACTCTTGATGCATCTGTATGTAACGACAAAGATGCCGATGGATCGAACATAGCCAAAATCGGGGCCTGAAACAAAGCCTCCTTTAACGTCCTAAATTGTTCCTCACATAGCTCTGTCCACCCAAACGGCACCGATTCCTGCGTCAAATTGACTTATGGTCTGGCTATACTAGCAAAATCCCTAATAAATCGCCTATAGTAACCACATAGGCCCAAAAAACTCTTAACCCCTTTCCTATTTCCGGGCCGGGGAAAGTTCCGTACTGCCACAATCTTGTCCGGGTTTGTGGCAACCCCCTCAGCGCTAACCACATGACCCAAATACTTCACCTGTTTATATCCGAAGAAGCACTTAGATGGCTTCAACCTAATGTTATGACAGGACAAGACTTCAAGAACTGCCCTTAACCGTTCCAAAAACAACTCAAAAGTCGATGCAAACACTATAATGTCATCCAGATATATCAAGCAAGCCTCCAATTTCAAATGCAAAAAAATTTGATCCAATCCCCTCTGCATTGTGGCTGGTGCATTACACAACCCGAAGGGCATTCGAGTAAACTCGAAATGCCCCTTGGAACATTAAAAAGCCATTTTTCTCAGGCTCGCTCCGCCATAGGCACCTGCCAGTAACCTGACATCATGTCTAGGGTTGCGAACCAGGCTGCCCCTTCATCGCATCCAGTGCATCATCAATGCGTGGCAACGGGTAGCTATCCACCACCGTGTCCGCATTTAATTTCCGATAATCTATACAAAAGCGTACATACCTATCCTTTTTTTAACCAAAACCATCGGGCTCGAATATTGGCTCTTACTAGGGACCAACACCTCTTGACGACGCATTTCCCCCAGTTCTTGTCTTACAATATCCCTAACTCTTGCCGACAATCGTCTAGGTGCGACATTAGTCCGTGCATGACCCCCTGTATAAATAGTATAAGGTGATAGCTTACTTAATCCCAATTCCTGCACCAAAAGCGCAAACGTATTTCGATAACTACACAATAATCTACGCAAAGCTCGTAGCTGCGTCTTTCTAGCACGGAGTCCAACCCTTCTTCTTTGAAGCCACTCTCCATTACATCCTCCCTACTTCTCGATGGTTTGAACGGCATCACCTCAGGCGTTTCCAGGGCAGAAATCAATGCAACTTGCGTCTCCACATCCAAATTCATGTCTCTGCCGTCAAATTTTCAATCTGAAAGAGACGACAATTACAATCATCAATCTGCATTACTCCCAGCGCAGCCCGCGCAGATGTACCCTCCAAGGGCAAAGCTTCCACAAGCACCAAATCACCCTTTCTTGTCTTCTCCGGAATTTGGCACATTACCAATAAAGTCGAACATGGAGACAACGCTACTGAGTGCAGTAAGCGAACGGGCAACCCGTTCAATTTGCCCTCCCTTTCCTCCACCGACTCCAAACTTTAAACTCCTTCATTTTCCTCCATTTCATTCTTACTATCAACTCGCACGGAATGTTCAATCTCCTCACTGACCCAGGCGTTATCTCCCTTCTGCGGACCGCCAACGGGCGCATTATACCGCTTCACAAAAGGGAAAAGTTCCTCTGGTCTGTCTTGAAAGCAAAACATTTCACTCATAGGCAGTGGCACCAATCCTGTACGGCAATCAAAGTCCAAGCCCAACAGGGCCACTCCATTCGGTTGGTAAAGGATCCTGAACTGATGTGTCAACGTCCGACCAAAGATACTCAATTCTATGTCGCAAACTCCCACGACATCCACTGCACGGCCAGACACTTCATGCAAAGACCTGCCTTTAATGTCTCTATTGACTGACAGACCCACCATTCTAAGAAGAGCCTTCGATAGCACAAAGACCACACATTCTCCATCGACCTCCATAAACACCGTCCGTGTGCCAATGCATACCTGGGCCACTGGGGAAAACACTTCATCCACCATTATAATTGCTTTGACTCGATACATCGTCTCCCCGGGGCCACCACGCACAGGGTCCACTTGTTCTAAATTCCACCACAGTGTCCTTCCCCATGCGCTTCGAGCAAAATCGATTCATATGTCCAGGCTCCCCACACGCAAAACACTTATTGCCCTGTATTGAACTTGTATTCCGCTCCACTGACTATTGCTTCCCCGCCTATCGGGTTCGCTATTTTCCCGGGCGTCCCTGCCGGTGTTGGTCGACCGAAAACATAAGCCTCTTCCAATGCCACAACCGCCAACCAGAATTCTTCAATTGTGTAACATCAGCGACCCGCCAGTCCAACGTGAAAAATGGGTTGTAGGCCTGAAACGATAATCTGTATCGTATCCAAAACTGGCGTATACAAGTTTAAAGTTTACGCCATCGCGGTCATTTCAATTAAATAATTCTACACTTGCTAATTCCACCCTTGATGGTGCGAAACATATTTCCTCCACAAACCCGGATTATACATGGAAGATCCAAACATTCTCTTCAAGTACTCCATCAACTCAAACCATTGCATGTTCAGGAGTCGATCACTGTTTGTGGTAAACCATTTTGCCGCATACCCAGTCAAGTGTCGCCTCAGGCACCGTCCATACACCGATACTGGCAGTCCCTTCGACTGCACCAAAACCAGGAAGGAATTAATAAAATCTGTAATGTCACCCACACCATCGTAGGAAGTGTTGTCGTGGGGTGGCGTGACCCTGGTTTATTTTTTATTTAATTTTAATTTAAAATAGAAAGGGGATCCTTACCTGTGTGACCTGGCGGACGTCTGGACCCGATGACGGAGTCCCGACAGGAACCTGGAAAGAAAGAAGTGAGTTGATGTTTTCAATGTTTTTGTTAACTTTAATAATAATGAAAATGATTAATTTACTGAAATTGAGATGGCCAAAGCAAACCCCCCCCCGTCTACTTACGATGGTGGAGTGGCCCAGGTGGCGCCACGGGTCGGGGCGTTGGTTTTTTTTTTCCAGCGCCATCTTGTTTTTCCGGGTTCATTGACCCTGTGGTTGTTAATCGTCGCCATGGCAACGCGTGGTTGGTCTTTCTGTTATCTCCTGAAACAAAATAAACAAAGATGTATTTAGCAACTAGGAAAGGAAAGGTCTGTGCTTTTTGGTTTTCGAGTCAAATGTTCCTAATCGGTCCACGACTTAAATATTACTAACAGAAAGGACCATTATCCCGATAATTAATCATCACCGGCTGCGCCACTTATGGTTTTATTTCGGGTTTCATCTCTATAATCACGTTCGGAGAATTTTGTAAATCCCCACAAACCGGGTGCTGGCTACCACCGTCGTGTGCAGCTTGTGCTCTTCTTCTCATAAGCTCTGCGACCGAACCACCCCAGGCTTGCAACACCGCCTGCCATCGGTCCAGACTCGAGGCACCCACTTGCTGTCCAATTTCAGCCTGAGGCAAAATTCATGCTGGGTTTACATTACTTAAGTACTGCGTGCCCGTTGTCACAATCGGTGCATTCATCTTAGTAGCTCCCTTTGATCTAGTCTCCATTTCAAAGTCTATCAGATCAACATACAGGGGCTTCGCGATGGAAGCAGACGCGAAAAACTGCACCTCCACCATGTTAAGATGCGGAAAGACCGGGGGCCGAGATAATCACCAAAACACGCGACTTTCCAATTAAAGGGTTTATTTACAAAATCACAAAAGTGTAAAATAGGCAAATACAAAACTGAAAGACGTGGGCGGCAACTCGCCAGCCCCCGACAAAGATAAACTTAAAAGCTCGTGTCCGTGCACGCTACAAACCCAGTGTCCGTCTTGGTTCACTTGTTGACCCAAACTGCCCTCTCTGCCTCCTCGAACTTCCCAGCAAACCTCGCAAGGAATACTTGTCAGCTCGGGAATGCAGAGAGGGTTACAACCCTTGACCCCAGCCGCATTCCTGGCAGGTATGTTCCCAGCTGACCCTGACCTTCACACTACTGAAAAATTGTTCATTCCTAAAGTGGATGCAGAACTTCTATTAGAAGACAGGAAAATTATGAATGCCTTCATAAGAAACTGTGCATCATCTCTTTTACTGAACACTGAGAGACCAACCTCAGCTGAACATACTTTTTTAAGTGAAATGGTTGTTGTAATTTATCCTAAGCTTGCAGACAGATTTGGCCAAAAGCATGTAGGTCATTCAGTTACATGTAATGATATATTTTGACTACAAAAATGTACAGCATATATATTTTATTTACAGAGGTCAATCAAACTACAACTTCAAGCTTGTATTAGAAACTGAAGATTCTCTTCCACCCACATGATCAAAAGACCAGAAATAAAATCATCCCAACATCTACCAACTGTAGGTCATGCGGCAATTGAAGGTGTTGATGTCAAGGAGCTTTTGGCCGAAATTCGCCATCTTGATGTTAAAGATGGTCCACATTTAGAAAACTAATGGATGATACATTTGGGTAGCGAAGAAGCTTTGAGGAAAAGACGGCAAAGCATTGTGTGGAAATTGTTGCTGAATTTCCAGTTCTGGGAACAGAATCAGGCGTAATTATACTAACTTAATAATAAGAACATCATTCAGTGTTTAATATAGTAAATGTTTTTTATTTCAGATTTTTGATGAGATGAAAAGATTAGTTTTTGATTCTACCTTAAAAAAAGCAAAGTTAAACTTCGAAAAAGTATTGCAGACAATTTCACAACTGTTTGGTGAACTGTATCCTACTACAGAAAAAAATAAAATGGAATTAATTATGATAATGCATAATGCAAATACACCCAAAAATTTCAAGGCTACACCATTCATTAAAATTAAACAAGTAAATTGCGCTAGCTAGTAAATATGGCAAAATGGTATCAACTTTTTAAAAATTTAACTTTGATTATTTTACTAGGTAAATGAAGACATTGCAGTTTCTTGCGGGGATAATGACGCACCTCATGTGGTTGTGTATTTTGAGAAGAAATGTGTTTCCACATCAGTGATTTTAGCTGAAAGTGGTGTGTTAGCCATTTTGAAATCTGCTGTCACCACATGTGATGTATTGCTGGCATTAATTTCAACTTATTATGTGTTTGATATCAGCTTTCCCTCAAAATTTCAAGGTGTTTTGTTGTTGTTACAACATTAAATTCTTGGAAAACCTAATGATGAAGCAAAACCAACAATTACCACTTCAAAGTTTTTGAGAAAATATTTCAGCATTAAATAGAATGCATTTTTCATGAGGTACCTTTTCTTTTATTGTTCATAAATTGTTTTTTATTTTTAAGGTTTAATAAAGAGGTTTATCTCAAATTTGAGTATTTTTCTTTGAATCATCCTGTTGTCCATCAAGATTAGATTATATTAGCATTGATTGCATTTTTTTTGTTTAACTGTTTAAATATTTTACAATAATTGAATAGAAAGATAATTTAAGAACAATTTCATTTGTAATTAATTGCTTTGGAGTAACACCTTATCAACTCAGTATGAAGACAATGACTTCTAGACACCCTGTATATGGCCAATTGAGGCTGCAATTTAAGTTGTTAAAATTAAGATAATATAAGGTTTTAAGATGGAAAAAGTAAGATATCTTCAATTAGATGCATTATTTCATCTGGATTTGGGGGACAACAGATAGTTAGTAACGCATCTTAAAATAAGATGTTTTGGTTTGCAGTGTATGGGCACTAAAACAAAAGTGCACATGTGCATTAGATTCAAGTAACTTAGCCAAGGTCCACAAGTTATGTCCAGCCAAAAACTGGGTCAGCACATGTACAATGGCCCAATTAACTAATTAAACAGTGTGCGGGTCTGTTTGAGTACCTTAAATGCGTTCATGTTCAGACAATCCAAATTTGGTGCATGATTGCTGTAGGCCTAAAATACTTGAAAAATGGAATTTTCCCAGTTTTTCAGGTGTGTCCTATGACTTACATCCTGCTTGCAGCAGTGCCCAAAGGAATTTGGGAATTTTCGTTAACTGCAATATCAATAAGATGCATTTCAAAAAATCATGTCTTGCATGCAATTGGGATATAAAAATTTAAAAAATAGATGCAATTTCATCTTATTTTCATATGAATATCTTAATTTCAAATGCATTTAAAAATAAATAAGATGTTTGACTTTGTAGTGTTTAAACAAAGATGAATCGATTATTAATTAACTTAATTTTGTGTTTAACCTGATTATACACAAAGCACATTCAATAAATAGAATACAACTCCAGTTGCATGGCATTTATTGTTGTGCTTACTTGAGTGTATAAAGTAATAATTATTTCTAGCTAACCATGCTTTAATTATTTTTGATCTCTAGTTTTACTGGTTGCATGTTAAACGCACTATATGCCATTTTCTTCTGAATTGCAACTGGATTTTATAGCTAGCAACAAAGTGTATTTAATGACACCATGAGACCCAGATCATCTCGTTATTATTGCTAACCTTATCATTGCCTAAATGGTCCTTTACATACACAATATTGCATGTGTAATATTCAGCTATAAAATTTCGCATTTCTCAGCGCAAGTTCCTTAAGGTGCCTAAAATGGTTACCTACAGATTTTGCGAGCTTTCATCAAAGGTATAGTAAATAATCTACACTGCACATCAAAATATCTTTAAACAAGATGTGTTATCATCATTTTTTGTTGCCCTCAAAACAAGACATCAAACTGCATCTAATTCATGTCATCTTAGATTAAGATGCATCTTTTTTTACCATCTAAATTGAATCATATTGAAAGTAGATAGTAGTAGGGTTGAGCAGTCCCTTGGACTTTGTGTGTTCCGTCACACTCTTGTTTTCTCACCAGGATGCCCTGGATCTCCTGTGCAACCACGCTTTTGCCTCACATCTCTCCAGCTGCTAACCCAATTGACGTTGCCCTGGCTCTTCATGGACTCCGTGAGTATGATCATCCCTGCGAAGATCACCCTGCTCATCTCTTTAATCCTGCACAGCAGAGATTGCCCTTTGAACTGTTGAAGCATCTGCAAAGCGCAATTGCCCTGCATTTTGCTCATTTCCTTGCAATGCTATACCTAGCATTATTCTGTCATGTCCCCTTGGATTCCACCTTGTGTGAGTGTACTTGGGTGATCTAAGGTCTTACCCAACCTATAGTTGATGTTACTTCTTTTTGCCGTGACAGTGTTTTGGTTTTCTCTTGCATCATTTGTGCTAATCCTTTTTTTTGTTCTAAAACGGTATCAAGCCGAACGCTCACCTGACAATAAATCATTCGAAAGCCAGAACTTGAGGTTTGTCCGATCAACTCTTCTCCGGGTTATCGCTGTCAGTTTCCCTATCCTTTAGTGTAAACTCAACCAAAAAAAAAACAAGTTGCAAAATTCCACTGCGCTCCTTTCCCGGTCTCACAGGAGGGGAAAGGTGTTATTAATTTTATTAGCAGAGCACGGTTTCGGCCACCCTCATCTTCTAGCCTTTTTTCCACCCACCCTTCCCTTTCCTCTCCACCCACCCATTTAGTGCCTTCTTCTCTGCCTTCGTTGCCAGTTCTTGGGGGAGGAGGAAAGGTGTTATTCATTTTTGGGGGAAACAAGGTCTCACTTTGCCTTCGCTTGTTTCTCATCCTCTACTCAGTTTTCTTTTTCAGGGGCCACATTTCAACGCGCCATGGACACTCTTGGCCGAATGGATAGGCGTTTGCATGGTCGTCTATTTAGACGACATCTTAATCTTCAGCTGATCATGGGAGGATCATCTACCAGACGTCGCCGCAGTACCACAGCGTCTTCACGCCTCATCCTTTTTCGCGAAGATCTCCAAATGCAACTTTGCCATAACCAGGGTTCTGTATCTAGGCTTCTTGGTCGGGTCTGGCTGTGTGTCAGTTGACACCCAACCCAAGTAGCAAAGTTCGTCATTTAGACGTCATTTTTGATGGTCAAAAATATGTCATTTTTGACCAAAAAAATGAACAAAAAATGACATGAAAATGTCTAGCAAAAATGACGTCTTTATGACCAAAAAATGACCGAAAATGACGTCTTTTTTATCTGAAACTGACGTCTTTAGAATCAAATTACATTGGGGAGGGGATACTGATATTCAAAATGTACCCCCTTCTAATGTTTGGCAAGGGTGTGTCCATTCAATTTCTTCACCACCCCTTCCCGTTTGTAACAACATATCATTTATTATTCAGATATGTAGGTAGGTATATGATATTAGGGCCTGATTAAGACACAACACAAGTAGCAAAGTTCGTCATTTAGACGTCTTTTTTGACCAAAAAAATGACCAAAAAATGACGTGAAAATGTCTACATAAAGGACGTCTTTATGATTAATAAAAATGACCAAAAAATGATGTCTTTATGACCAATAAAAATGACCAAAAAATGACGTCTTTTTTGACCGAAAAAGACATCATTTTTGATAGAAAAATGACGTCTTTTTGACTGAAAAATGACGTATTTTTTGGTCAAAAAATGACCAGAACCTGAATAAAATTAAGTAAGGGATACTGATATTTAAAATGTACCTCCCTTCTAATAATTGGCGAGGGTGTGTCCATTAAATTTCTCCCTCCCCTCCCCATTTGTAACAACCTATCATTTATTATTCAGATATTTAGGCCTAGGACAATAGGGCCTAATTTAAGATTATGTAGGCCTATGATATTAGGGCCTAATTTAGGACTTTGTAGGCATATGATATTAGGGCCTGATTAAGACACAAGTATGGCTTTGGTTACCCCAATTATTAAAAATAATTAATGGTATCCAGGCCATCCTCCCAAAATCATGAATTTCTGAAGTTTTATTTTGTGTTGCCATAGCATCAAGCCATA
>JAQGAE010003240.1:0-15268 GCA_034696685.1 Julus scandinavius | reverse complement strand
CATACTATTAATTTGAGTGATTATTTTGTTTTTGGCATGCCATATTTCGCGTGGCGGTGAATAAACCAATAAGTACCGACACTTGTCCTCGAACCTCTCCTGATCGGCCTGGGTGAAGAACGCCTCAGGATCCCTGCAGTCTATACTCACGACTTTTGTAAAGATCATCTGTGAAAACATCGCCTAATTATGAACATGATGGCAGCACACTATCTCTGTAGGACAAATGTTCTTTAGTTAGGCTTTCAAGTAAGGCTTTGACCTGATGTTCAACTTCAACAGTTACAAAGAAATTGTTGTTATGCATTGCCTTCAGAGAAACATGTTTTTTACACAGTGGACATTTTACATTGTCAGTTAGTAAATGTTGTTGCCCTATGTATTGCATACAGTAGACACAGAAAATGTGGATATGTATGCCACTGGTAACACCCTGCAGTAACTTAGTAAAAAGGTATTTAGATGGAGGAAGCAACTCTTTGTTGAACATCACATTTACCATCAGTATCAAGTCATTCATAGATTATTTGTTAAGTTGTGCTTGATTAAAAATGCAAAGACCGACATAAAACTTCCCCATATGTAGTTGTCAAGTTTTATTTAATATGTTTATTTCTTCCCCCTGTGCCCCGAACCAAGGTTAAACCAGGGTCTATTTCATCATTTGATTCAACATCTGATTGGTTTTCACCATAGTCCATATTCAAATCGGACAAATCAGTGTCATTACTATATGCAATTGAGTTATCATCCTTGTTGTTAACTGTCATATAAAATGTATCTAACAGGTGGACTTTCACTAACTGAATTACTGATTGTATCATAGTGATCACCTGCACTCCGTGAGCTATCTTGATAGTCACTTCCTTTATGAATTCTAATGCTGGACACTGAAGTTGTACTGAGGTTTAATGGTGTCTCAGATGAACTGGAAGAAGTAGAGTTAACTTGATTTTCAGAAACATTACAATTAGAGGGTTCACTAATCACCTATATAGATTCATGAAAATGTTGCATACATTAGTTGATATGCTAGTAACAAGTTTCATCAACACTTATACATATATATTACCATATTAGTATTGCTGATAGGTAGTGTGCAAGGGTCTAAGTTTAATTGTTGTGGTTAAAGTAAGTAAGGTGCATCATTGTCACCACCTTGTTCAACATCATTTGCATTAATTTAATAAAAAGGATATCAAATAACATTTTACTTCACTTGAGCTAATCTTAGCAGAAATTTCAGTAAACAGTATTCATCTGAAAATTTTATTTTCAACATACATGCACATTAGGCAAAACCTTATTTGCCTGTTACTGTTTCCTATGGATAGTAGTCCAGGGTAGAATAAATGGTTGGTTTGGTTCCATCTACAGTTTTCTCCGCTTATCCATTATGTATGTTGTAGAACAAGACTTTCACTGATAGCCTGTTAAATATATTCCGAAACATGATAGCAGTTTTCCTGTGTATAGATATAGTGCCAAGGATTTTATTTATTCATCAGAAACAAAGTTTTAATTGTAATCTTAAATCAGCCTGTTTCTTATATGTATTTTCCATTCCCATGAATTTATGAAATATTATAAGCCTATATAGCATTAAGTACAATTATGTTTACCACCTACTACAGAATTTAAAAATAATACTATAAAGAAAATAAACGATACCAGTCCTTTCCTTTTCTAGTGTAAAAATGCATGGTAATATTGCATCATCCAAACTAGTACTTAATTTTTACCTTGAAAATATAAGCTACATTTCAGGTTTATAAATTTCCATAAATCTACTTCTTGGAGAACAATGTTTTCATAAACAGTCAAATAGTAATCAACTTACATCAAATATATAATGGCAGCAGATTATGTTAGGCATTAGAATTATGTGAATATGCCTATGGCAATGTGACTGAATTGAATTCCTTATGATAGGCCTACATGTGTTACCATCCAATAAGTCATGTGTAATTTATCTTATACCTGTAGAGAATATTCTAATTAAATTGCTACTTAAATTTCAAAATATTTCATTTACCTTTCTTAAATACACACATTGATAATTTTTTATTAATAGAGAAAAGTTTATGGCACGGCATCATTGTTAGATCATTGTTGGCATCATTAGGAAATCCCCATTTTCATTTTTTATACATATTAAAGAAAATCTAGCTCCTCTTGCTTAATTTGGATAAACCTCACTCCTCTCTGTTCATTTGGGAAAGCCTCACATGTATATGCCTCTTTCTTATTGTACAGGGCAATGGCCTTGTTTGTTTTCTTCATGAATGTAAGTGTATCACCTATATAGATAGAACTTTATAGTGTAATAATGTATGGTAATATTGTATCATCCAAATTAATACAAATTTTTTAACTTTCAAATTATTAGCTAAATTTCAGTTTTATAAATTTTCATATATATCTACTTCATGGAATAAAAATGTGTTTAAATACACAGTCAATAGTGCTCAACTTTAATCAGATATATTATGGCAACAAATAGTATTAGGACATTAGAACTATGTGAAATATGCCTATATCACACTATAGCTTCCAGCAATTAATGTGACTGAATTGAATTCATTATGATAAGCCTACATGTGTTACCATCTAATAAGTCATGTATGTGTAATACTGCTTATATCTGTATAAAATTCAAATTTAATTTCTAATTAAGTTGGAAAACATTGCATTTATCTTTTTTAAACTCAATTAGAAGTTTAGTATCGAATAGAGAAACTACTCTTTAACAGATACTGTTGTGAATACCCAGATTTAGAAGAATGCAGAAAGTTCCCTGTGCTAAAAAATCAATTAAATTGGCATATGTGAAATATAAGGATAATGTTACATGTGTAATTAATGTGAACAAGGATATGAAATATTTCAACCCAGCTGACATAGATGATTTTCAAGCAAAGGAGTGCTGCAAGGTCTATTGGCCACCTTATACAATTGGACAGCAAGAATAACAGTGCATATGTGATACAGAAGAGGGGTAGTATGATGCTCATATTCTTGCACTTTCAGGTAAGCTAAAAAACAGAATAACATGCTTCTTTCAATGTAAAATTTTGTATTTTGTAAATGCTATTTGAAATTAATTTTTAGATTATGTATAGTAATTATCTGTCACTTCAATAAACAAGTGTAATATTTTGTTTTAATTTTACTATTTAGTCACAAAAGATGACATAGTGGTGGAAGCACCAAACAAAAAATGATGTAAGAAATTCAAAACTATCACTGACAGTATAGATTAAAAAGATTTACAACAGCTAGCTTTGAAGGTAATTTAAAAGCAGTCTAGCTTTTGTAATAAAATGAAATATCCTATTTATTTTGATAAGTGAAGATTTTAACTTTTCAGAAACAGAAAAGAAGTGACATTGATCAAGGGACAGTTCACAATATTGAAAAAATGCTTGCAGAAAAAATACAAACCATAAAGGACAGGCCACTGTTTAATTTAGAGAGTGATACCATGCAGGAAAACTCATCACATAATCAAATCAATGCAATGTAAATCCTTATACAAGCCTGCTTCATGCAGTATGCTAGGGAAAGTTGATGTTGCATCCAGCTGTATCAATCCAAATAATGTCACTAAGCCTACTAGTGAAGAAGTCATCAATCTAGATAGTGAATCAAAGGTTGCAAAATACAAGCAGAAAAACAGATCTTTTTATATATAGGGTGATTAAAGGAGTGCCTGGAAAAACAAAATCTTAACCAACTGGAATTTAATCTTGAAATGAAGACCCTGAACAGATATATTTCGTAAAAAATTGCTGACAAAAATAAGTGCAGTTGACATAGGCTATGCATGTCAAACTCAACATCTCCAAGTACAAGTAAAGAGTATGTCCATAATAAGTCAATCTCACCATTGCCAGGTGTTGGTAGTGAATATAGTTCAGCATTGACAAGTACATGTGATATTGTCGAGTCTAATGTTTCAGTTTTTAAACATCGCATTTGTTGCCCAGCAATAGGTGGTACTGAAAGCAGTTAGCTTGTAATGATTACAGCTTTCAATTACGGGATGGAAATTACCAAAATAATGTTGCTAGCCTTGATTCAAACATTTTAACTTATCAGCAGTTATAATTATGTTGTATGTTATTACAGTGCTGCAATAGGAATGATTTTACCAACCTGCTTATGGAAAAATGTTGGTTTATTGTTTACAGAGACATTGATGGGTCACTTTTATATATTTCAGTTTGAATTTCTCAACTGTAATTGCAATATTTTTTTCAGGTTTTTTTACAAGTCATGTTTCAGCAGATCTCAACCAAGCTGGTTGAGACCATCACAACCCTCTTACAAGTTAATGTTTAACACTTATTTCAATTTTGCAAACTTTAAATAGTTAACTTCTTAAGTGTATGTTCATGAAAAATAAACATTTCGGAAAAAATACAAAGTTTAATTATTATTGCAAATTTAATTTCAGGTTTTGTATTTAAATTAATATAAGGACATATAAGGACAGTATAAGGACATATAAGAACATATAATGTAATGTATACAATGAGCAGCTTATAAAGAATAGTCTTCACAATTATATAAGGACATTAAAATTAGTTAATTATTGGCTTTTAAGTAGAATTTTATTACTGTACAAAAATTGTAATCCAAAAAATATGTATTTCAAAAAATATTCAGTGAAATATGTATATTTTTAATTACAATTTTTGTACAGTAATACAATTCCATTTAATATGCCAATAATTAACTAAATTTAATGTCCTCATATAATTGTGAAAACTATTGGAAGCCTGTATAGGCCTGCACATTACCAAAGTGAATGTAAGAATTCATCTAGAACTAATTATGACTTTAGGAAAAACTTCTATATGGCTTAATTCTAAAAGTTTGCCTTTTTGGTGAACCCTGTATAATGTGTTAATTTTGTCCCATTATTTTTATGGTCCCATCATTTTGCATGTTAGCCAATTCATTTAGGGTCCAAGGGTTCCTATTCATGTATGGCCCAACAATTTCCCATCTAGCATTGGTCCCATTAAAACCTATTTGGTCCTTATGTTAATAGGTTCCATTTTTCCACATTTAATTGTTGGTATAGTTTGACCATGAAACACATCACCATAACACATTGTGTTATGAGAACCTATTTAAACCAATTCCCATCTTCAATAAAATTAAAGATGGAAATTTTGTACTGGGATGTGACATGCATAGACATTAACACAAAAACGTCTAAGTCACTACTAATTAGGTGCTTTAGGGAGTAATACATGATCGTTGGTAAAACAGTAATTTTATTCTAAATAATCAATTTATTACTTCATTTAATTTGGGTACACAAGAAACATTTTGAGCAAAATCAATACAAATAATCGATTGATATGGGTATCAGTGAAGACATTGGCAGAAGGCTCCAATTATGGCATCGAACAAATAAATTATTCCTGTTAATAGAAACATCACCTGCAAATATCAAATAAACAATATTTTTACATAAATGCTTATTTTGCAGGTCAAATCTAAATTCGTCAGTCAGTGATTTATTCTTTTACAAGCATTACCAAGAAACTGTTTTAAAAATTATCCTGACCAGTGTACTATTTCATAAAATTTTCTGCAAATGTTGAATGTGTTTTGTTATGGAGTTTGAAATTTTCAAAAATATTTTCATTAAAGCCATCAAAATGTAAAATTTTTACTGTCCAATTTTTAAACTCGAGTTCATAATCATCAAATGGTTCATATGTATTGAAAGTAAATACCCATACAACACATAAAACTGAAGAACGAACTGTATTATCACTAAGAAGGTGAACTAAATATAGGGTGGATAAAAAGTATGCTTCCCCCCAACAACCCTAAATCCCCGGAATCTGGTGGTCAATTAAGATTTTATTGATGACATAATGTACAAATGTAAATATGTGGACATCCTAAAATAGAATTTGGTATCAACTATAGCAAAACGGTTAGGTACGTACATATATGGTGGATATTTTAACTGGAAAATGACACCAATCAAACATCACACTAAGTGAGAGAATGGATACTATATAACGTTCCAATTCAACTTCATTCATTAGCATGAGTCCTGACTTTAAAAAAAGAACTTATGGGAGATTTTAGGGAAAAATATTAAAAAGCACACCAATTCTTAACAAAAAAGACCACAAAAGAGTGCAATTGGATGAATGGCAAAAATTCTACTTAAAAGAGATAAAATGGCAGGTGGATTCCATTACAAGAAGATTGGCAGAAGTCACCAAATATAATGGTGGTCCTACAAAAAAATATAATTATTAATGATATAGTTAACTGACTATATATAGATGCACCAGCAACATAGCTAGAGCTTTTGCCTCCCGGTGCGGTCCACGAGTTTGCTGTTCCCCACTCCCCCCACACCCAAATTCACAAAAAAAATTACAACAGAAAATATGCATTTTTAATGCAGGAAAATCCTATCTTTTCTGACAAAAATTTTATTTTTACTCCAGGAAAATCGTAAAAACAATGCATCTTTACTTGAGAAAAATCATGTTTTTTCAGTAATGACGTCATTTTTGACATAAAATTAAGGGCCTAATTTAAGACTTTTTTAGGCCTATGATATTAGGGCCTGATTAAGGCAAAAGTATGGCTTTGGTTACCCCAATTATTAAAAATAACTAATGGTATCCATGCCATCCTCCCAAAATCATGAATTTCTAAAGTTTTATTTTGTGTTGCCATATCAAAATAATTTCTTACTTGTCCAACGTGTAGGTATATACCCAAGCTGTGCAGCATGGTCTTATGGTCTATATTTGCAAAAAAATCGTAATTAACGTTACAATTCACAGAATATATTCATTTAACTTGTTTATTTAGTTTTGATTAATATATTTTAGCAATAATCAAATCATAATATGCATTTTTACCTGAACATTAATTCTCATAAACATATATAATATGGACACTTTCAACAGATTTTGAGCTAAAAATGAAGTGACCTACATTTTCGAGCCTTATTTAGGCCTACATTATTAGGGCCTAATTTAAGACTTTTTTCAGTCCTATGGTATTAGGGCCTGATTAAGGCATTTTTTAACCCATTTGTTACCCCAATTATTGACACGTTATTTAGACATGGATTCTGCCATTTTCCCAATAAAAATAAGCATAAATCACGTTGATCTAAATTAGGCCATAATTAGCCGCTTTAGGTTAAGATAATGATCAGGGCCTTAACATTTTAAAATGCCTAGGGCCGGCCATAAAGGTGCGCAAGCTTTAATTTAAGCTAATTAAATTTAAATAGGTAATTTAGCTTAATTCATCAGGGCCCTATAGCTTTAAAAAATGCCTAGGGCGCCCCTTTATGGCGGACCCTAGGCATTTTCGAAAGCTTTAAGGCTCTGCTCAGAGCCTTAAAGCTTTTTAGGTTATTTAGCTTATTTAGACTTAATTAAGCTTAACGTGCAAAAATTTAAGCTAGCGCCCTTTTTTGGCCGGACCTAGGCATTTTCGAAAGCTATATGGCCCTGATCATGTCCTCCACCATAATATCTTCTCATATAAAAACCAGTTTTAGATGACATATAAATACATAAAGTACAGTTTTGTTGGTCATTTTTTGGTCAGTAAAATGACGTCTTTTTTCGTCTTTATTTGGTCATTTTAGTTCGTCATTTTTTGGTCAGTAAAATGAGGTCCTTATTTGGTCAGTTTGAGTTCGTCATTTTTTGGGAAGTAAAATGACGTCATTTTTTTGTCAGTAAAACCAAAAAATGACGTCTTTTTCGAAGTGAGACGCGTTTTATGAAAAAATGACCAAAAAAGGATGTCAATTTGACGTCATTTTTGTTTTCCATCGCTACTTGGGAATGCATGTAAATAAACATATGTACGTTAACCATCTATGTACTTGTTTACGTACGCTGATTTATTGAAATAGAGAGCCCAAATTAATTTATTTAAAAAAAAACCAATGTTTACAAAAATAAACTGAAGAAAAACTTTACAAAAAAACTAAGTTATTCTTTAGTTTTTCTTCAGTTTATTGCATAGATTTCGTCCAAACTGAAGTTTTTATTCTGCAGAAAAACTGCAGTTTGGACGAAATCTATGCAAATAAACTGAAGAATAACTAAAGAATAACGTGTTTTTTAAAAGTTTTTCCTAATTTCATTTTTAGCAGGGAAGAACAATGGTGTGCTGGTTATAATTGTACTAAAACGATTAAGCTCCAAGGCCCATTTAAAAGGCTCTTGGGTCCTATCTCGAAAACAGTCAATTAGAAAGTTGATGGGCACCTTCAAAATAATAATGAAACAATTAACACCTGCATTTACAGTGATTGCAAAGGAAATATTGAATGAGCGCTGTTGGATGACCACTATATTGGGTTTACTTAAAAAGTTGAGTTTTTCTTAAGTTCATTTTTGGCAGGGCGTGCTCCTGAAAACTCCAACCGACTTCTTTTTATGTGGGTACATCAAATCCTTTGTGTACAAAATACTTCCCACCTCTCTAATCCACCATCAGGAACAGATTACCATGACACGTGCATGGATTGTGACCCCACTACAATCGATAATGTCTAACATCTATGCAGCATCGAGTGGAAATGTGTATTGTTGTTTATGGACGACATGATTTCCTGCAGTAAAAATATGATTTTTCTAGGGTAAAATTTCCGATTTTCCCTCATTAAAATCTTGATATACTTTTTCTAGGGTAAAAACACTTCTACAGAAAAAATGCGATTTTCACACAGTGACGAGACTACTTTTCGTGAGTATGAGGGTGTTTGCACCTTAGCTTCTGAAGTGTAAGGGAGGACGAAGTTGATCGTTTATCAACAAAGACTGAGGCTATATGTGTTCTGCTTTCTTAAGGCCGAACCGCTTTGATAATGCAAATCTTAGATAACACAAGGGAAGGAGGCCTCAGAGAGTGATTGTAAATGTCTTACAACTGTAAAAGCCTTAGTAAATTCGATGTTGTTGAAAAAAGGGAGAGGAGAATTTGTCCAAGCCGTTTGGTTTTAGTTTCTAGGTTCTTTATTACAAGTCAGTTACAATGACACATATGTAGGCGCAAAACAGGAGCAGTGCTCGTGCGCTGCCTAGACAATCCAAGATAGGGTTCTCTGTCTTTTCCTTTCTGTCTTAACTAGGAAATGGGAGCCCTTAATTTATATATGTTTTACTGGGGTCCCACGTGACAGAAACTGCCAACTAGAATTTAGTGGTGAAAATGACATTTTTGGAGGTCGTTGTCCCTGAAAGTGTTCATCCCCAGGTAACACACATCGTTGGCCCAACCGTTGGATTTTAGTTGGCACCTTTGGTAAATCATTAATAGTTAACTATCATTGGCTCAACATTGGAAATTAGTGGAGTTGCCAAGGATAGGTTTTATGTTGGCATTAAATGTTTGGCCAAAGTTTTTGCCTAATGCAGTTGTCAATCATTGGTTTCATGTTGGCATTAAACTTTTGGCCAACATTTTCGTCTGGTGCATTTGCTAATTGTCAGTATTATGTTGACATTAAACGTTTGACCAACATTTTCGTCTGGTGTATTTGCTAATCGCCAATTTTATGTTGGCATTAAACGTTTGGCCAATGTTTTCGCCTAGTTCAGTTGCCAATCGTTGGTTTTCATAGTTTCCCAAGTGTCCATATTATAAGCTGTACGACAATTAATGTTAAGGACAAGATGTAGATTATGATTTGATGATTGCCCAAATATGTTAATCTAACTAGATGAACAAGTTAGATGTATATAATTTGTGAATTCTAACATTAATTATGATTTTTTCCAAATATAATCCATTCGTCAATCCTGCATAGTTTGAGTATATATCTAAACATTGACTAAGGATAAAAATATGTTGCTATGGCTTGCTGCTATGGCAACTCCAAATGAAACTTAAGAAGTCAATAATTTGGGGAGGATGGCATGGATACCAACAGTTATTTTTAAAATAATTGTGGTATAACTTAATTGTGCTTTAATTAACCTTTAATAAACCCAAGAAACAGTACACATTGGCCCATTGTTGGCGTTCAATTTGCCAAGTTGTTAAATCTTTGCAACCAATATTAGCCTAATGAGCCCTTTTCCCAACATTGCCCTAATTAGGCATTTAACCATTGTCCAGCAAGACATTTCTCCATTGTATTAACATTGGCCTACCTAAGTAGTGCCAATGAAAATACTCTAAAAGAGCAATGTGTTCCTAACATTTGCCCAATTACTCATTCAACCATTTTCCAGCAAGACATTTGTGCATTGGCCCAGCATTGGCAGCCTTCATAGTGCAAATGAAAAAAGCATTGGCCCAGCAATTTGTTTGTAACATTGGTCCAATTAGTCATTTAAACTTTGACCCAGCATTGGCTGCCTACATAGTGCCAAGGAAAATACACTGGGCAATCCAAAGATTTTCACAACATTGACCCATTTGGTCATATAACCATTGGCCAGCGATTCATTTCTCTCTTGTATTAATGTTGGCTGCCTATGCAGTGCTAATGAAAACATATTGGCACAGAAATGTTTTCCCAAAATTGGCCCAACAGGTTTTGGTTACCTGGGTCGGTCTTAATTAGCCTTTTGCTAATTGGACTCGAGAAGTCATTTGACCTTTAGCATTCTAATTCCAATTGTTTGGGTCTTCATCATTCGGATTTGGGGCATTCCAATATCCTTTTCTCCATTTGGGTACTTATTT
Organism: Julus scandinavius; assembly: GCA_034696685.1. Classification (NCBI taxonomy): domain Eukaryota; kingdom Metazoa; phylum Arthropoda; class Diplopoda; order Julida; family Julidae; genus Julus; species Julus scandinavius. The sequence continues at coordinate 4,552 of JAQGAE010003240.1, read as the reverse complement.
ACAGTTCGGCGCCATTTTGAGGCATAGGCTGAACTTTATTCTATATCCGACCCTGTTCGGACCAGGGGTATGACGGAATGGACAAAATGACGGATTAACTAGAGATGACAAAAAGTTTCACTTATAAATATTAAATACAGCCTTGGTCAAAAGTCTAGAGCACCCCGGAAAGGCATGTATATGTCGAGAAATAAACAGTAACTTGGCTTGCAAGAGCTTAAATATTTATTTCGATGTCATTACTTTAGAAATTTAGTATTTTGTCACTCCTCTTTTGGCTCTTATTACTACATCTACCCTTTGTGGCATACTTGCGAACAAATGATTGCAAGTGGTAGCTGCTATTTTTCACAATTCCGCTTTAATGTGTGTCAACAGCACTGCTTTCAATGTTGATTTATGTTGAGCAATGTTTTTCTTCAAAACTGGCCACAACTGTTCTATGGGATTAAGGTCAGGGGACTGTGCTGGCCACTCTAACAGTTTAATCCCATGCTGCAGAAACCATGCCCTCGAAAGCAGCACAAACATGGCAAGGAGCATTATCCTGCTGAAGCCATACTGTTCCTTGAGCATTATGCCAAAATAATTTCATAATCAAAGGCTCTAAAACAGAAGTTAACATGTGTATGTCATCGAGTTCATCCTGCCCTCGCACACAAACATTTTTCCGGCACCTGTGTAAGCCATACACCCCATATCATCACGCTACCGCCTCCATGTTTTACAGTAGGGACAATACATTCAGGACAGTACTCTTCTCCGGGATGGCATCTCACATAAATGGCTCCAGGAGTACCGAAAAGCTATTGAAATAAGATGAAAATTAAGCTACTTGTTATCCAAATCAAATCTTTTCTTTTACCAAATTGGACCCAATTTAACGAATGAAACTTAGGCATTAGGAACAGGAGAATAGTACCTGGATTTTAGTTTCATCCGACCAAAGGACTTTTGCCCAATCGTCAGCCATCCCAGCTTGGTGTTTTCTGCACCACTGAAGCCTTGCCTTTCAATTCTTCTCAGGTGAAGGGCTTTTTACGCACTTTGCATCCTCTCAAACCAGTTTCCAGAAGTCATCTTCTTACAGTCCTTGCAGAAATGGTTGGTATGCCTGCAAGTTGTGCTGATTAGCCAGTTCCGAAGATGTGAGTCACCGGTTTGACAGAGATTGTCAAGCTAACATTCTTTCCCCACAAGCTAAAGTGTGCCGCATGCAGCCTGATCTTGGTTTGTCATCATGAGATCCTGACATAGCAAACCGTTTTAAGGCTGTTTGAACACCCTTACGTGAACATTTCACTGCTCTCGCTATTTCCACTTGGCTCCTGCCTTCTTTACTTAAAATTAACAATTTTCTCTCTCTGCAATTTACTTAAACCTCTCGTTTGCCATGGCATGTTAACATTCAATAATGCAATGCCCTAATGTAATTGCATCAGCTATTTTAAGCAAGGAATTGCCAAACAATAACCTTTGCTCCAGAGAAAAGTTTCAGTTTATTTGCAATCTCCATAAATATTATGGAAATCTTTCATCACATGATATTTTCCAGTGCATTGTGCTGAGGAGCAACCAGCTAAGACAATTACAATCAAATTTGTGTAGATAACATGCAACAAAGGACTAGTTTTAGGAGGTGTTCCAGGCTTTTGGCCAGGTCGCTGTATACAGGCTGTTTCAGCGCTATGTTGCCAAACATTGTGGTCATGTAGAATGGGTCCATACAAGCCATTTATGTTAATATACCATAGGCGGAAATGCTACGTTAGGGTGCTGGAGGCTGTACTAGCCATTCTCACGATACCACATACCATGTTCATGTTTCATTTCAGACTGACAGCATAGAGCGATATACCTTTGCTGAGCTTGCAGATATGCATCTTGTTTAAGGAGGAGCATGTGGAAATGCAAGGCAAGCAGCGAGAATTTACCAGGAGAGGTTTCCTGCATGGAGACACCCATGTCGTGCCATGTTTGTTGCAATTGACCGGCGCCTGCGAGAACGTGGAATGCTTCAGATCAGGAGAGCTGATGGTGGTTCAAGAAGTGCACAAACCCCTGCGTTCGAGGAAGATGTTCTGGAAAGAGTGGACAACCATCCGTCAACCAGTACACGTGCCATTGCACATACTATAGGTGCAACCACTTTACAGTTTGGTGGGTCCTGAACGAGCAATTTCTACATCCTTACCACAAACAGAGGGTTCAAGCTATAGGTCCAACCGACTTTCCCCTATGTGTGCAGTACTGCCAGTGGTACATGGACCGCATAAATCATGATCCTCATTTTGGCACGTCCATTTTGTTTGGCGATGATGCTTGCTTCACAAAGGATGGCCTCTTTAACAGTCACAACAGTCACATATGGGATGACGCAAACCCACATGCCATGCATATCAGGAGACATTAGGAGTGGTTCTCTGTCAATGTGTGGGCGCCTAAATGGTAAATTTTATCACCAGTTCCTGTAGCTTGTGCTCCCTGACCTCTTGGAGGGTTTTCCACTCATCATGCAGCAGACAAATGTAGTTTATGCACGACGGCGCACCTGCTCATTTCGCACATGCGGTGCAGGCATGGCTAAATGATACATTCCCCGGCATATTATGTTTTTACACGATAGGAAACTTCATTAAAAACTCGAAAATAGGCGCGGAAATGATTTTTTTTTTTACAAAAAATGGTTAGGTTAGGTTAGGTTAGGTTAGGTTAGGTTAGGTTAGGTAAGGTTAGGTTAGGTTAGGTTACTTTTTGCAAATTTTTTATAAAAAAAAAAAAAAAAAACGTTTTCGCGCCTATTTTCGAGTTTTTAATGAAGTTTCCTATCGTGTAAAATCATAATATCCATGTTTTTACCAATTTCCAAAAATGACGTAAAGTATACTTTAGCCTATTTCTTTTTGTGGGGCCATGTCAAGAGCCTTGTCTATGAAACACCTGTTGAGACTGTGGAGGACTTATCGCCCGGATATCAGTCGCCTGCGAATTTGTGCAGCAAACACCTGGCATTTTTGTGAGAATTAGGCAGAACATTATCAGTCAGTGCACCGCATGCATTGACGCTGGTGGCCATCACTTTGAACAGCTGTTATGAATATCTGTGCTGGCTTGTACTTGTTTATCACCCAATCACAAATCAAAACACATCGGGCCCAAAATGGGACTGCATTGATTTTTGGTGGCCTCCAGCACCCTAACCGGGCAATTCTGTCTATGGGTACATTGACATAAATGGCTTGTATGGACCCATTCTACATGCCCACAACATTTGGCAACATAGCGCTGAAACATTCTGTATACATGAAAAGGAATTAATAAATAATTAATGATATACAAAAACAAATATGCATATAGAACTGTAATTAGCAAAGTGAAAACAAAACTGAATCTGTTGAGAAAATGTATATGTACTAAAAGGAAGGGAGGGAGCTTCAGAAAAAAAAATGTTCGTAAGAAGTGTCAGTTACCAGATGACTTGCAAGTTTTGAGAAAACATTAATGGGCTGCGACAGAGATGGATTAACTGGAGGGACGGACTAATTCTTCAGGTTATTCTTGCAGGAAATTAATTATTGACGTACTTGTTAATTTCCCATCAAAGAGTCATAAGCCAAGTGGGCATTTAAAAGTCGTACACAAGCACAGATATATTTCGTTCTTCATTTCACTGAATGATGTTTATTAAATAGTATTATCTAATTATTAAAAATAAATATTTAAAATATACAAAAAGCAATAAACATTGGTCAGGAAAATAATTAATTTAAAGAATTATATTGCTTACCCCAGTTGCTGTAACACCCCCATTGTCCTCAACAGGCACAGCTCCATTCAGAATGAAAGCCCCTCCAACAATGTAAAGTATTGCTCCAGCAGCTGTTAAATAGACGTTCTAGAAAAAATAAAATGTTCATTTAGAGCAGGCTGTTATGTATTGGAACCCAGTGACACAATCAAATGTTGTTAATGAAACAATTTGCATAATTGATGAGTCAGGGTCAACTGTACTAGCACTGGCTAACCTTCCCTGCCAAAAGTGAACTTTAGAAAAACTTTAATGGTCTAGTGTTCAGTTTCTGTCATGAGGGACCCAGTACAACATATATGAAGGGCTCCCATTTCCTTGTTAAGACAGACAACCCTATTTTGGATTGTCTAGGCAGCACAAAGCACTGCACCTGTTTTGCGCCTATTTGTAATTGTCACTGACTTGTAATAAAGAACCTAGCAACCAAAACCAAACGGCTTGGACAAATTCTCTTCTCTCTTTTTTCAGCAACCGAACTTACTAAGGCTCTTACAGTTATAAGACATTTACAATCACTCTCCTAGGCCTCCTTCCCTTGAGTTATCTTCAATTTCCGTAATCAAAGCGGTTCGGCCTTAAGAAAGCCGAGCACCGATAACCTCAGTCTTAGTTGATAAACAATCAACTTCATCCTTCCTTACGCATCTCAAGCTAAGGTGCATAATGTTAACATTAAGTTTCAAAGATAGAAAAATAGAATGTTAGCAGCAGCTCCTGTTTAAAACATTAGAATGTTAGCTC
>JAQGAE010003239.1:0-15271 GCA_034696685.1 Julus scandinavius | reverse complement strand
GACGTGAGACGTGTTTTTGGAAAAAAATGACCAAAAAATGACGTCAATTTGACGTCATTTTTGTTTTCCATTGCTACCTAAGGTTCATTCACATGATGATATTGCTTTTTGCACAAATATACAGCCTTATTATCAAACCCCTCATATAAAAATTTTTTCAGAATTATGCACAGACTGCATACAATTTTCTGCAGAAAGTGATGTGGAATTCTGCAGAAATATAGTCCCTTTTTATGCATAACTTGTTATGCAGAAATTTTTTTGCATAAATATTTCTGCAAACCATACAAAAAAAACAGTTCACAGAGGGAAGCAAACCAGGAACCTTGCAAATACCAACTTAACGCTTTTACCCACTCTGCCACCCATACTACTTGAAAGTGAAGCATTATAAAAAGAAGGTATGGTTAGCTAATACTAAGACTTCATTATGATTAAGGTTATAAATGCTCATATTTATTACCATATTTTATGGACTATAAGACGCTACAGACTAAAGATGCACCTTAATTTTTAAACAATTTTTTTATAAAAAAAACAAGTAGTATAAGACGCGAGTATAAGATGAACCTGAATTTTGGAGGCAATTGTTTGAAGAAAAAAAGTGCTAAAGCATATCACCCTATTTACTTCCATTAAGACTAGCAAATGCTAGGACTTGCCATTGTCCAGATAGAACTAAGTTCGGCCTAAGCCTTAAATAAGACGCGGAACTCTATTTAAACACCCAAATTGAGAATCAGGATTGGACATTATCCTTTAGGACTAATCCCAAGACAAAGGGAATTAGCATACAAAAGGATTAACTTAACCTCTTTAGACCCGTTAGGCAAATGCTAACTGGAACAACCAAATATGAAGTCCCAATTGATGTCATGAACATAAAATTCGACCCCTGATTCTAGTGGTTTAATTCTACCACATGGGTTCCCTTCAACTTGTATGTAAAGGGCCCCCAAACTAGTTTAAGCAGAAAGAGAAAAAGATTCTTAACACAAACTTGGATTGTCTAGGCTGCAAAGCATTTGCTCCTGTTAGTGCTTATGTTAAGTTGATGATTCTGAAAAATAAATACGACTTTGGAAAATTCTCTTGCCTTAATTTTTAGCATCTACAAGCTTGCAAAGGACTTACAGTGTAAGTCTTTTTAAATCACTCTCTGAGGCCTGCTTCCCTCATGTTATCTTCAATTTGCAGTGTCAAAGCGGTTTGGCCTTAAGAAAGCCAAACACCGACAACTTTAGCTTTATTTGACTTTACCATCAAGTTCGGCCTCCTTTCTGCTTCTTAAGCGAAGGTGCATCAACCAATTAAATTCACAAAAAGTAGTCACCTTAGTGCGTCTTATAGTCTGTAAAACATGGTAAATATTATGTGATGTGCATGTGATTAGAGGGGTTTATTAAATAGGTTTATTAGTTTAGAGGGGCTAATTAGTTAAGAAGGGTTTATTAGTTTAGAGGGGTTATGTGAACTGATAATATTTTCTGGAGAATTTCTGCAAGTCATTTTCGTATGGATATGCTTTCACTGCTAATATATATCTTTTGCGAATTTTTTCTGCAAAATTCTGTGGTGTGAAAATATTTTATGCAGAATTATTTATGCAGAAAAAAAGTATTTTTCTGCAGAATTATTTTGGGCAAATTATTTTATGCAGAATTTTGTGTGCAAAATGTTTAATTATGCAGGTATAAAGCCGGAGTACAAAAAGTACTTTTTCCTACAACAGCCAAACTGGCCGCTGTAGTGAACAACATTCGAACCACTCGGAATTCGAATAAAAACGCCATTGAGATGAATAACGAACACATAAGTGACGTGAATTTACGTCAGAGTCAAAGTTCAACTCCCCTTGGTGCAACGATCAGTGATCTGACTGCACTAAGTGAAATTGACCAATCAGTCAATTCCATGCAAACTCACATTGGAGATGACATTATCTCTCTACTTCAAGTTCTGCAAAGTTTTACTAACGCAGGAATAAATATTCCTAGCAAAGTGTCCACATGCTGTGCCAACTGTCCACAATTTCTCGACCTTACTCAACAAATCGCTCAAGCGATCGATTAGCTCCAAAGGACATGTTCGGAATTAGAGTTCTACAATCTTGGTAGTGTCCAAATGTATCGATCATAACTGGCCCTCCTACAAACATAATTGGAAACATCGCTCCAGTCACTTCGGCCTTAATAAGCCAGAACTCTGGATGTTCAGTGACTCTCGGACTAGCAAGTGCATCAACTACTAGTACCTATGATACTACCATAAATAGAGCAAGTCAAAAAAGAATCGACTACAGTGAATTTGATTATTCTGAGGCCAAAGTAACCTCTGAGGTCTTTGCTGCCATGGTGAAGTTCTCTAGAAAAGGAGACTTATTCGATAATTGGTGGAAAAAGTTCAGTTCATAATCGATGCCAAAAAATTAACCAAAGAGCAAGGATATGATGGCATGTTCTGGTTATTAATCGGCGAAGCTAGAAGCTTCTGGTTTAAGGAGAGAAACACATACAAAACCTTCGCTGAAGCAAAAATTTCTTTCTTCTCTCTATATGGAACATACAAGACAGATATTGTGCTGTGTGAACAAATTAGTCGACTCAAGAAACGCAAGTTTCAATCAACTCGAGAGTTCATCGAACTCATCATGTCTAAGTACCACAAAATTTCGTACTTACCCATGCCTCAAATCATTGTACAAGTCATTTTTCTGACCTTACACCATTCTATATCTAGACATATAAATGTTGAACAGGTTAAGGACCATGTGCAGCTTAGAAAGCTAGCGTTAAAGCAAGAAAATATGCTTCTGTCTGTGCAACAATGGCAACAGCCAATCAAAAAGAATCACAGCAAGCCGAATACAGGTCCCACTGTAAATACAATAACGCCAGCCTAAAATAATAGGGCAACGTTTAAACCGAGTCACGGTTACCATAAAACAAGTAACATAAGTTAATCTCAAAATCAATATCATGGCAAGACTAAGAACCAACAATCCAGTTCTCAAAACAGTCAGAGACATAATAGCTCGAAAAGTTATCAAAGAGGAGGCACAAGTGGAAATCCACAGCCTGTCCAAACAGCAGCGCCTCAGCTGAACACCACGGTTACGCAGAACACTGCTCCAGTGAAGCAGAATAGGGTTCAGTACATGAAACTGGATAACCCTCGGCCAATAGAAGCCATGAACCTTGTCCCAGAACCACAACCAGATTGTAGAGTGTTCCAACAAGGGTATAAACACACTCAATTGTCCGAAATGGTGTGAAAATAGGTTTTTAAATAACAGGCTAGTCTTTCTGCCATTTCGACAACAGTTGAACACAACTATCGCCACCATCCTGCAATTAAGAGACCTATTGGTCTACGCAAACTTTAGCTTGGCAGGTGTGGATCATCAAGTATTACCTGACCCGGGAGCAAACATTTTCCTTGGAGGAAAACAACTCGACGAGCAACTACTAAGTCAAGGACAACAAATGACTCATTGCAGATGTTGCGTACAACTTGCAGACCAAGTGAAAAATGAGTACGAAGCATTACTCGCCACTGTCGAAGTTTTACTAGAAGGTTGTCCTTTCCATCAGGAGATCACAATCATTGCCTCATATGATCAGTCGATCAATATACTTGGGATGGATTTCCTAAGAAAGGCTGAAATCTTGATTGACTGAGGAGGAATTCAATAGCAGTTCAAGAACCCTGTCAACCAACACATAGAAGCTGAGGCTCTTATGAACCTGGTGAACAAGATCGAAAAAGTTCTTCCTTACACCAGCTTGGAAGTTTTAGAAGAAACTTCCCAGGTGAACCACATGCATGTGCCTGTAACCTGGCAACATCTAACTCTTCGAAGTGATGAAGCTCCACATCTCTGCACAAGATCAAGATGAAGTCAACCGACTACTGGAAATACATAGAGGGATCTGCAGATGTCACTTCACAGAAGATCGACATAGTACCTGGTGCAACCCAATCAGCGGTAAAGGCATACACTGTGTCACCAATGAAGAAGAAGATTCTTCAAGAAAAGGTCAATGACCTCATAAAGAAGGGATACATGGTACCCTCTTCTCCTTGGGAAGCACCATCATTGCTAGTACCGAAACTTAGAAATTCCAGTAAATATCGTATGGTCGCAGATTTCCGTGCACTCAACGCAGTAACCATTCTAGATAAATATCCGTTACCTAAGATCAATGATCTTATGGCAGATATCAAAATCCAGTCGTACATGTCGTCCCTTGATTTAACCAACTGCAACTGGCAAATTTCCATCCATAAGGATTGCCAACACTTTTTTTCGACAATCACACTATTCGGCACGTATAATTATACAAGAATGCCAATGGGGGCTCAAAACTCTGCAGCCCACTGCCAGCAGGTTGTAGATGTAATAATCCGGACAATCACTAACATGCTAGTCTCAGCATACCAAGATGATCTCTACGTCAGTAGTGATACAGTCGAATAACATATGGAAGATTTAGACAGAATTTTCAATAAGTTTGGCCAAAGGAACTTTTGATTCAAAAGAGAACAATGCAAACTATTCATAAAGAAGCTTCTCTTCTTAGGCCACATTTTGTGCAGCCAAGGAATAAGTCCAAATCCAGATAAAGTAGTGGCCATTTTAAAAAATGGACTACCCAAAGAATACAAAGCAACTCAAATCCTTCCTGATTTCTTGCAAATGGTTCGGGAAGTTTATTCCAAACTTATCCACCATTGCAACTCCTAAATTGCTCAAAAAGGATGAACCGTTTGTTTCACCGATGCCTGCAAACAGGCCATGGACAAACTAAAACACCATCTCTGTACAGCCCCAATCCTTAATTAGCCTGATTTCAACAAGAGTTTCCACCTCTATACGAATGCAAGCAATGAATCCATGAGAGCAGTACTTGGACAAGGTGATGGAGAGGACTTTCGAGTGATAAAATATGCCTCCAAGTCCTTTAACTCAGCTCAAAAGAACTATTCTCCATTTGAGAAAGAAGCCCTAGCAGTCATCTTGGCAGTTCAAAAGTTCTGCAGTTATGTGGATGGGTTGACCTTTATCGTTCATGCTGACCATACTTCTTTGAGATAAATAATCAAAACTAAGGAACCCAAAAGCAGAGTAGATCCAGCAGTTTGTCTTCAATGTAAAATACATCCCTGAAGACTTAAACAACTTAGCAGACTTGCTATCAAATACATCAGGACAATTAGATCATGTGGTACTCATTCACCATTTCTTGGTTGATAAACAGCTAATCATGGCTGAAGAGTTTCGCGAAATGCAACTCTTAGACCAGCAGTGTAATCACATCATCCAAGCCATAGAAGCTGAGGATAATTGAAGTGACACTGAAGATTGAACTTTTACCAATAGAGGATTCTTCCTGGCTAATGGAGTCCTCTATAGGATTATGGATCTTGCACTTGGCGACTATCCCAAACTAATGGTTCCAGCTGTTTTACAGCTAAGAGTCCTTAAATGGAACCACGATGCTCCTGAAGCAGGCATTCTGGCATCAATGCCACCATAAGTAGTATATCCAAAGGTACTACTGGTCTGGACTTAGGCAACTAGCACGGACACATGTTCTACAGTGCACAGAGTGTCAAAGGTATTAGTAAAAGAACACTACAGATAAAACTCCAGTTTCTTCACCTCCTATACCTTCTAGGTTCGATACCCTAGCTATTGACCTAATGGAATTTTACCCAGTCACAAATGCTGTAAGAAAATTCATTGTCTCAGCATGTGACATTGCTACCGGATGGGTCTTCATGAAACACACAGCAATGGCTATGGGATTCAAGCTGCAGAACATCTTGCAATACCATCCCTAAGCTAATCCTGTGCAAAGGAAACACAGGGACGTAAGAGTCAAACTTTCTATTGCTGTGGAAAACTCCCATAACACATTGGATGAGCATTTTTCAACCGTGAGATGGGCTATAAACTCAAGCCCCAGCTCAGTGACTGGATAAAGTGCATTCTTCCAAACATTTGGTTGAACACATAGATCACCTCAAGACAACTTACTAACGTTCAATGACGTTTGTCATGACCCATCATTCTGCAAGAATATATTCTCAGAATTCCTGGAAATACTCTCCAGCAAACTCCTAGAGTGTGGAGATAAACTCGAACAAGCTTTGGATGACTGAAGACTAAAACATAATCTTCATGCTATCACCCCTGATTTTCAGATTGGTGATAAATTGTGGCTATCGTCATGAGCAGTTTTGAACACAAGGGTTTCACATCGAAGTTAACCCCTAAAAGAGATGGGATTTATACAATCCATAAAATCATCTCGTTTACAACTTATGAAGTGAGGGATACCTTGCGCTCTAAACACTTGGTATATAAAATGTTAGAGACTTGACTAAAGCCAAAGATGATGGCGATACTACTCCCATACTTTGAAATAAGTCTCGAGGAAGACCTAACAAATGTTCGGACTCATCCTCCATGCCACCTGTATGCCCAGTACCTAGTACTGACTACCCAAAACCAAAAGAGTATGATTAAACGAGGCAGACCGAAGAAAACCTTTGATTTATCCTCTACGCAAAACGCTATCACAGTATATTATACTGACTACCTAGCGAAAAAAGGAAGATCGAACAAAAGTTTGAACTTACCTTCCACCCAATCAGCGTGCCCAGTATCCAATACTGATGCTACCCTAAATCAAAAGGGTATAAAAAGCGCGGTAGACCCGCCAAGAATAACTCCAAGATACCTAAAAAGGATCTTGTTAAAGCAAGTACAAGATTAATTATGCGTACTAGGTCAGGTCGAGTATCCAAACCACCTGACCAAATCAACAACATCATAATACAAGATGTGTCCAACGAGATGGGATTGTTGATTGCGAGTATGGTTTGGACTTAATCACCACAGTAGGGTTATTTACTGAGGCTTATGTCTACCATCAAGTCAATGTAGATCCTAACGAGCAGGACTACATTCAGAGATGTCTGACAATCTCACATTTTAGAGTTGTCAAAAAATCCGATCAAGAAAGTCCTAAATAGGACAATGAAGAATGCATGACAACGTTAAAAGTTTGCCAAGCTGCAAACTATTTGTTAGAAAAGGGTTGGGATCCTTCCATGGCACAAAAACTCGTTAACGTAATCAGTCAGAACTTCTATAATAATACCGAAGTCCAAACGGACATGAAACTGCTATACAAATATATTGGCAAAGTTCAAACTTCTAACCAGGAAGCAATTAACATGCTTCGAATAACGTTTCCATCCCATTGAACAGGTGCTTGCACCCCTGTCAATTTGAATTTTAAAGTCCAAATGGACGTGACCCTACGCGTCACTAATGAATCAACCAATAGGTCACTAAATCAATTGACTGTTATGCCCACTGACCTCCTAGCTTATTTAAGCTCTGGTGAACTTAGACTCTTCCTCTTTTGTCTTCCACATTTATTTTGAGCACGTGTGTTTTCAACGATTGAGATTTCAAGTTTTTTCAAAGTTCTATCAAGTGTCATGGCTGATCAGTCTTCAGACTTAGACCGACTATTATCCAATAGTCGTGAGATGATCAACACCCATGACATGCCTGTCGATGAAGCCGAACTCAACGAGTTTGTGAATTATCGTGCTAATCAGCACCTTCAACGGCCAACTTCGGACTTCCACGAACTTTCGTGATAAATCCGAACTTCGACGATTCTTGACATGGCGCGTCAATGTACGACCATTGGCTTGTACAATGCGGACACCATCACGTCTTTGTTGCCACATGTCCAAGATCCTCCATCAACATTCGATAATATTGTGAGGATTATCAGAGGATTGAACTCTGCTTCAGATGCTGCTTTCTCAGCACCAGTCCAGTACGTTACTTGTGACCAACCGCCTAATTCAACTGTTGGGTACGCTAAGCTCATGGAGGCGTTCGTAGCTGCTAATCAAAGCAGATATCAAAATTTCAACTCTCTCGAAAGTGAGATGACCGCCCGAAAATCCATCAAGGCAAAAAACCATGTTCTTTGCGAAGAACATGCGAAACTACGGCAGAGACATCTGCAGGCAACCCGACTGATCCAACAACTCATAGATCAAGTTACCAGACAACCGCCATCCACTAAAGGCAAGCGCCCAATCGGCGTCCTCGAAGACTGCCAACTGGTGGTACAGATCACTGCTAGTGATCAACAAGCCGTAGAGAACGTGCTTGAGTGCAGCATTTCGCCTCAGGAAGCTCGTGATATCACCAGCCAACTGCCACCGCCAAGTCCGACATGTCCAGTAGCAGAACATATCGCCGAAGATATTGCCGATTTTCCATCCACGCCTTCGACATCGTATAGGTCTCCTAGACCAACTCCACAAAAGGCCATGGCTCTTCGTAAGACTACGTAAGAAAAAGGACAGAAAAGTTGATCATACTTTAACCCAGCCATCATGCTGAGTTAAAGTATTGTCAACTTTCCTCTCCATTTTTCCCCTAACCTCGGTTGGTAAAACAAAATCAGAGGTCAAACTATGGTTAAATACAGTTTGACCAGAGGTTAAATTTAACCATAGTTGGTAAGACCGGCCCTAAGAGCATCAAAGAAGCCAAAGAAGTCCGCTCCAGCGACCATTTAGGATTCGGCACCTAAGCAGCTCGAACCTGAACAGTCCAAACTAAATCAGTTCGAACTCGACTCGTCCAACTCAGCAGCCGCTGATGACATGCCAATGGCCAAAATTACTTCTGCAACTCATGAGAAAAGGAAGAGGTCTCCTTCTCCAAAACCTGGACCATCTTCATGACCAGAAGATGGCATCTGCCATAGTGACAAAAACAACAAAGCGTCGTCCTACTGTAGCCAGTAAGAGCATCAGAAAATCTTCTCCCGTCAAAAAGGTGGTCAAATCTCCGACGAAAACCATGTCATCAGCTGACCAAAAAGTAACAGCAAGAACACGTTCCTGAGAGTTCATTAATAGAACTGGATGTACTTGGACCCACTTCTCGAAATTCACTGGAGAACCATTCATTGTCAGGCAATATTTCATGGAGCCTCCACAAAACCTGGAAGAAACATCCACTGCCATGAAGAAGTATAACGCCAAAATTGTGCATCTACGGGCCAAGACCATTACGTCCACATATATTCATCCTAAAGTTGAAAATAAAGATTACGACGCCGTTGACGACGTTCACAAGGCCACTCAACGGCAAATAGTGTTGCCATTACTGCTGTCATCACAAGTGGTACAAATTGTGCATAACACACTGGGATGGCGCCTACCAGATTCCACCAACATGACGACTCAAGACACTACTTAAAACGCCTACCTGCCTCATCACGGACCACAACATTGACATCCTCAACGCGATGCTCGAACGAGTGGATGATCCACATTACTACATGTAACCTGTCCAGATGTCCGCAACAAGATGTATTCACCTTCAAAATTGTCGTGTTGTTTCATTTATGTGTAAGTAGTTCAAATGCAAATTTTTGTAAAAATTTTACCATGTGTTAGTGTCTCTCTCATAGGTTAGGGCTGTATTTTTGTAGTTCAAAATTTAACTCAATTAGGCCCGCTTAAAAATTTTATGTCCCTTAAACTAAAAAGTTTTTCGAAAGCATTAGGGGGTATAAAATGCATCACCCAATTTACATCCATTAAGACTACCAAATGCTAGGACTTGCCATTGTCCAGATAGGACTAAGTTCGGCCTAAGCCTCAAATGAGATGCCGAACTATATTTAAACACCCAAATGGAGTGTCAGAATATTGGAATGTCCAATATCCTCTAGGACTAATCCCATGACAAAGGGGATTCAGCATACGGAAGGATTTACTTAACCTCTATAAACCCTTTAGGCAAATGCTAACTGGGTCAACCAAACTTGAAGTCCCAATTGACATCATGAACATAAAATTCGACCTTTAATTCCAGTGGTCCAATTCCACCACATGGGTTCCCTTCAACTTGTATATAAAGTGCCCCCAAACTTTAGCTAAAGCAGAGAGAGGAAAATATTCTTAACACAAAAACTTGGATTTTCTAGGCTGCAGAGAATTTGCTCCTGTTAGCACCTAAGTTAAGTTGATGCTTCTGTAAAATAAATACTTAGAACAAAAAATCAATACAACTTTGGAAAATTCTTTCGGGTTAATTTTCAGCATCTACAAGCTTGCAGAGGACTTACAGTATAAGCCCTTCTTCATCACTCTCCGAGGCCTGCTTTCCTCGTGTTATCTTCAATTTGATGTGTCAAAGAGGTTTAGCTATAAGAAAGCCGAACATTAACAACTTTGGCCTTATTAGACTTTACTGTCAACATCGGCCTCCCTTCTTCTTCTCAAGCGTTGGTGCATCAACCAATTGAATTCACCAAAAGTAGTCACCACAGTGTGTCTTATAGTTCATTAAATACACTCAATGTGAACCGTGTGATGAAGCTGGACTCAGGAATTTCGGAATTTTGTGAGTTTTACAGCTTGGTAATTACATGGAATTAGACTGTTAGGTCAGTGAAAGTTCCCCCATTCAAATTTTGGCCAAATGAAATTAACTGAATGCGAAATTAACAACGTTAATCAAACTTTGAAATCGCGTTCGTAAATTAGGCCTACGAGACCAAGTGACCGCGTGGTCAAAGTAGGTCAACCTACAACCAAAAAAAAAATCTTTTTTTTGACAATTTGTGGGTGCTTATGCTACGTGAATGTTAAGCACCATCATGGAAAGCCAGAACAAAGAATGCTAACTCGTATCCCTCCAACCAATTGTCCCTGTGGAACTCTGGGACTCTGTGGTCCAAATGGACAATTTTTATTCAAAGTTGGAGGCCATCAAAGCTGAAATATCGCGTGAAAAAGACACCAAAGTACATTTCACCAAGGCACATCGGACATCAGCATTAGCTTCCATTGATGCACTTAGTGCTATTGGCAGCCAGTTCCTCGTGCGGATACAGGCTGCTAAAATGACATGCCTTAAAGTGCAAATTGCCAAAGCGGACCTGCGGAAGGATGTCGAATGCCAACCGCTGAATCTAACTGGCCCTTCCTCGTATGCAACGGCAGTGAAACTGTTGTGCCGGAGGACAAATCGTCGGTTACCTGCACTACCACCACAATGGGAACATAAGCCATGGTGCCCAACACATATGCGACCGTTGCTGCCTTGAAGCCAAGCGTGAAATTTACGACTGTGGTAAGGGCTAGCGCACCGGACTCTTCAAGCCTGGAAGAATTCAAGTCCATTGTCCAAAAGAAATTCAGGGCAGCCAACCTTGGAAGTCTGAAGTCAGTTTATAATGCAAGAAATGGAGGCCTGGTGCTGGAAAGTGCCAACAGCGACCATCAAACAAAGGTTTCGGCGGCTTTAGCCAGCTGTTCAGATATACAGGTCACCATCCGGCGTAATCATTGCCACAAAGTTGTGATTACTGGGGTGGATGTCGCCATGGATGATGATGCTTTTCTAGTAGATGTGTCTAAAGCCAACCCTGACCTCACTCTCCAGCTGGGGGTAGAGCTGCCCACTCATGACATGGTCATTGGCCACCGGAGTTGCAAAAATGTAACCTGCAAAAACATACTTCTAGAGGTATCCGATGATCTCTAAAGCCTACTCATGATTAGGAGAAAAGCGAATGTCGGGTGGACCGTGCATTACGTCCAGGACAATGTGGGTCTTACTCGATGCTTTAGGTGCAATGGCTTTGGCCACACAGTGAAGACCTGCAACGCAAAAGAGAATAGGTGCACATACTGTGAGGGCCTGCAAATTATGAAGCAGTGCGCTAATCTTCCTGAATGCACTAATTGCAAGACACATAGAATCAAGCTAGATGTTCGTCGCCACAATGCCAGGGATCCTCTGGGCCCTGTGTACCTTGCCCGACTGGAGGGGTTACAATTGGTCAGCAACCCAATAGATGCGATCGGAAGTAGTGCTATGCAAAAGCCTTGCCAGGGAAACTGCTAAACTTGCCACCAGGGGATGTCACCAGTGAGAAATGACAGGTTAATGGTCTTAATGTTATGGTTTTAAATTGCCAGAGCATTAAGAACAAGTCTTTGCAGTTTAAGGAGGCGGTGGAATCACATGATTCAGACATAATAATTGTATCTGAATTGTGGTTAACTGAGGAAATTGCTGATGAGGAAATCTTTCCCAGTGATTTTACCATTTATTGAAGGGATAAGGAGGGTGGTTATGGAGGGGTATTCATAGCCCACTCTAATAAATTTTCTTCTGTTAGAGAAGCAGCCCTAGAAACCAACTGTGAAATAGTTGCATGTAGTGCTATAATGAAAACTGGTAAAAAATTGATAATTGTTTCCTTCTATCGGCTAAATGACTCCATCACCCACCTTGACGAATTTTATAATGCAATTAACCCTTTGCATGGCACCAGGACAAACCCCTTAATTATTATGGGCGGTGACTTCAACTTGCCAGGTATAAACTGGGATAATTACATTCACAGTCCTTCTACACCATCCTTCTACACCAGGCTTAATTATTATTGGTGGTGACTTCAACTTGCCAGGTATAAACTGGGATAATTACATTCACAGTTCTTCTACTCCATTTGCTAGCAATTCTAAATTATTCCTGGACTACATGGCAGATCATTCATTTGAACAACTGAATAAACTGCCCACTAGGGGCAGAAACATTCTTGAACTATTAATTACAAATTCTCCAGAGTCATTCTCTAATGTTCTTACAGATGCTGGGATTGGGGATCATGACCATTTAATCATTGCCGAATTTGTCATATCACCTCACAAGGTTCTAGTTCCCAGGAAGAAGTTCTATCAGTTTCATAAGGCTGATTGGCAAAGTCTTAAGGAATTTGTCAAAACTAACCTGTCCATTGTTTTTGAGAGTCTGCAGGACAGGGATATAAGTTGTAACTGGGATTTATTCAAAGATATTATGGAAGAGGGTATTTTAAAATTTATACCTTCTAAATTATGTTGCAACATTACGCCATCTGAGACTGGCTAGAAATAAGTTGCGAACAAATCAGAATGTAGATGTCAAAACCAAGTTTAAATTATTAAGGCAAAAGTTGAAGAAGCTAATAGTCAATGCGCATTCAAACTTTATGAAATTTAGACTGGGTGAATTGTTAAAGGAGAATCCAAAGTTTATCTGGAAGTACGTTAAATCTGTGCGAAAGGAGCCCAATTCTGTCAAAGCCCTGGTTGACGTGGGTGGCAAAGTGATTTCTGATAGCTTTAAAATGGCAACAATTTTAAATGCACAATTTCATGGAGTTTTTGTTATAGAAAATTCAATATTGCCTAATAGTAGTAGTACAGTCCACCTATATGGTGGGAGTGGGTGGTGGGTTCCGGCCACGCCCCCACCTACCGGAAGTGACGTCATGGCCCCTCCCCCTACCGGAAGTGACGTCAAATTCAAGATGGTGGCCAGAAGTGTCGTAAAATTCAACATGGCGGCCGGAAGTGACGTAATTAGGCTGAAAAAGGGCGGGAAATTCAAAAAAATGGCGGGAAAATTAAAAATTGGGGCAAAAGTGACGTCATTTAGTTAAAAATGGCGGGAAAATACCGGAAGAGACGTAGTTAGGCTAAAAAAGGGCGGGGAAATTCAAAAACGGGGCGGAAAAGACGTCATTTAGTTAAAAATGGTAGGAAAATACCGGAAAAGACGAAATTAGGCTAAAAAAGGGTAAAATTCAAGATGACGGCCGGAAGTGACGTAAAATTCAATATGGCGGCCGGAAGTGACGTAATTTATATCGGAAATGACGTCAAAATGGCGAGGAAGTTCAAAACATGGCAGGAAATTCAAAAAAGGGTGGGAAAAAGGTAAAAAACGGTTGGAAATTCATAAAAAATGGCAGGAAAAGTAAGAAAAAATGGCGGGAAAATGAAAAAAGGGTGAATTTTCATAAAACAAACCGTAAATGACGAGAAATGGCGGGTAATTCAAAAATGGGCAAAAAAGGACAGCAAATGTAAAGATGGGGGAAAAAAGAGGGAAAATGGGGAGAAAATGTGGGAAATTCATAAAATGGGACGACAAATGCAAATAAATAAGAAAAAAACGGCGGAAAATTCAAAAAAGGGTTGTAAATGGGCAAAAATAACAGAAAAATGGGGCAAAATTCAAAAAATAAGCGGAAATGACGTAAAATAGGGAAAAACATTGGAAAAATTTAAAAAATAGGCGGAAATGGCAAAAAAAAAGGAAAAAGGTATGGGAAAATGGCGCCACATTCAAAAAATAGGAAAAAACAATGATAAAAACAAGATTGCGGTGGTGGGAATTTCAAAAAAGAGTAGGAAATGGGTTAAAATGGGAAATAAAGGGGAAGGAAATGGTAAGAAATAAAAAAAAATTTAAAAAAGAGTGGGAAATAGGTTAAAATGGAGAATAAATGTGGAGGAAATGGTAAGAAATGGAAGGAAATTCAAAAAAGGGTGGAAAATAAGCAAAAATAGGTTATAAATGTCAAAATTGGGTAAAAATAGTAGAAAAATGATGAGAAATTTGAAATTAGGGAAAACAAAGTTACACAATAATATGGCTGTTATGCAAAACACAAAGGAAAACATAAAAAAAAGTTTAAAAAACACATGTACTTACCCCTCATCCATCAGTACTGTATTGAGTCTGGCTGTAGAATGACCCAAGGAACATCAGAGGACCCACAATGCACTGGACCTATGTAATAGAGGACCCACAATGCCCCTGACCAATTTAACAGAGGACCCAGAATGCATCTGATTAATCAAGCAACGGAGGCGTGGTCTAAAACAAACTGGTTCCAACAGGTCAGGTCAAGGTAAAAAAGTCAACCTAAAAATAGCATGACCATCTAAAATTAGCTAAATTTGCTCCCAGAGCCTCTGAAAATAGACATAGCAGTCTAAAAATAGCCACATAGGTCATTCAAGGTTGTGTGCTATGATTGGTTGATTAGCTAATGTAGCACCGCCCCCTTGCAATTACTGAAATGTAAGCCAGTATCAGTATTACGCAGTAACCTTAAAACAGCATCCAGAATCAACAGTGTTGGTGTTTGTGTGGTCCAGAAGCAGAAACAGTATTCAGAATCTACAGTGTTTGTGTTCAACTAAAAACCAGGTAAGTCATTATTTACTATTTCAGCATAGAATTTTCTATTTAAAAATATTGAATAGTCACATTTTGGCATCAAAATTTTTAATTTGTATGTATAGGCCAATGTTTACAATGAATGTCGATCGATTTTTGGGCTCTACCAGCCAGAGTTTTGCT
>JAQGAE010003238.1:0-15274 GCA_034696685.1 Julus scandinavius | reverse complement strand
CATCCCATGTATTTTTTGGCCGTATAACGAAACATTGTGGGCCGTATATCGAAAATGTGCCATAATTAAAAAAGGCCTTTATAGCGAAAGGCCGTATAAAGAGCGGTCGTATATCGAGGTATGGGTGTATTTAGATTAAAATCGATATTAGTTTTAAGGATATAGCCTACATTGCAAATATGGGAAAAGTTCATCTCTTGTTTTATCCACGCCAATTGCAGATGCAATGGATGACAATCCATTGATGACGTCGATTTGAGACATACATCTTATAATTAACAACAGAATAGAGTATATTAATACAAATTTTCCTAATGGAAACAATGTTTGTTAAAGTAAATTTCTTAAACAGAGTCTGCAAATTCACTTGATTCACAGAAAAATCAACATGACGACACGACATGGGTTCCTTTATTTCCTATAATGTTGGAAATCGTGAATGCATATATTAAACTGCTTTCTTCTAATATTGCTGGACAAGAGCGCATTATTTGGATTTACATTAATCGCAAATGGTAAAAATTTATTTGGATCACAAGCTTTTCGCTTCACGAACAGTGTCAAGGAACCCATTAAGTTCGTAAACCGCAATTCCACTGTATAGATAAATATATACATTGATGTACGCGTATGGATCTCGGTTTCTGTAATTGCATAAAGCAAATTGAGTTATTGTAGACTAATTATTAAACCACTGTAGTAATGGAACGACTAAGTGAACTTGGCTTGTCCCCTACCATATGACACATTAGTGCTGACGTATCGTATTTAATTGAATTAAAATTCATGGTAACACATGTTGGACATGTACAATATGAATGTGTTCTCTTTGGCTAGCTGAACATTAGTTCCTTCAACTTTGTTTTCATTATATACTTGTTTATACATGTCTTACAAATTGTAACGCTTTCTAAATTAGACCAAATTGCTTATGTTTAGATCTTATAGCTTGACTTGTTCGTACCGTATAATCCCATTTAACTTTAGAATAATAACTTAATGGGAAATTTGTTTGTCATTGACTAATGGCTAGGTAATCCTATTGCTGTATATATATATATATATATATATATATATATATATATACACACACACACAACTACTTAGCGAACTTTAGTATCCAGCTTGTAATCAACTATTGCTTTTAGCAATATAGCCGGAGAAAGATGATCCAATTGAGCTATAGCTCGCTTATTTTTGGTAACGTACTTCAACTAAATGACAAATTGAACGATTAGCCCTTAGCCCTTCCGGAATCTGAACCAACAGAGATGACTTTTTTTTAGTCTAATGTATATTCGTTGTATCCCAAATGTGACTTTGCCATGGGTAATAACGGTACATTGCAATCTAATTTTAAAGACGTGTACATTGCTTGTGCTTTTCGTGCATTAACAGTAGTGAAATTTCGTGGAACGCATTTGTATTATACATTGCAATCTCTCCGTTTACAAATACTGTTATTTTACTGTTTAATGGATTATGAGAGCTTTTGCTGTATCTTTGTGTAGCCTGTAGCCAGTATTCGCTATTAGTCACGTGTACATTTATTTTACTGTACTTTTTTTTAATAAATTAATATTTTAAGTATTTATCATAGTACGAAATTCCTGTAAAGATTTTCTATAATTTTCTGTAATATTTTTTGTCTCCAAAATTATGTCCGTGATCTTGATTCTTGCAACATTTCGCCCTACAACATGTTTTTTAAGACAATTTTCAACCTAGTTTTATTTTTGTTGAGACTGTAGCCAGAGTCACGTGTACGTATTTTGCTATGCTTTTCAATAAATTGCCATTTTAAGTTTTTATCATAGTACAAATTTGCTTTGAAGATGTTTACAACCGTAATTAGATTTTCAGTAATATTTTTTGTTTCGTAAAGAACATAAACTCAGTATTTCTTAAGAAAAAAATATTTTAAAACTAAATGCATTAAACATTGACATGTTGATGTTGGCAAGAGCATGTCAGCAATGCTTGTGAAATGCATAAGTCAATGCTTGAAAGCCAATTTGAAATAATTGGAATTAATGCAATTTAGCAAATAAACTTTATTATCATGTCCAATAAAGTTAATAGAATATAACATCTTTATCAGCCTGATCTAGACTATGCATTATACGTTGAATATAAGAAATCTAAATACATCAAATGCAGGTCATAGCATTATCGTTGTTTTTAGCACTCTGTGGTTATTTGCATACAGGTTGCATTGTGGTAGCTCATCTTTACAGACATGCATGTGAGGTATCTTATTAAAAAATGTCGCTGATGCTGTCAACTTAAAAGTTTAGCCTCATACATAAAATCGAGTAACGTATGAGCTCATCTGTGCAAGATGGAATTTTCATACCTATTTTCCTAAAGATAGTCATTTTTCATACCTTAATGCAAATACGTTGTTTAAGCCTGCCGGTGGCAGAATAGGTTTAATATTACGACGCTCTAGTAAACAAATGCATATTTTTCTTGCTGATAAATGGTCTTCTTTGCAGTGCTTATGCGTAAGACAAAATAATTAATAGTAGTGAAAATGCTGTTTTTTTTATGAAGGTGGACGGAATTATGTTGACAGAGCATATCAAGTTTAATTAAATGGTTAATTCCATGGCAGGATCTTGAAACAAGACAAGCATATTATAGTTAAGTAGCATCGCTAATATGCTTTTTTTCGTAAACAGGTAAACGCTTATAATTGCAAATTCTTGTATGGTAAATTTACGTGCTTTCCCTAAGGGCAGATAATATAAGGTGAAAGATTTGAATTGATGTAGGTTTTGGTAGAAAACTATATTTCGAATAACAACATCAACAACTGTATAGAGTAATGAATAGCTAAAGATGCTGATATCAACTAACGTCTGTACAGTCAAATATTCTGATTTTTTCTTTTCAATTACATTATTTTTATGTTTCTTAAAGGAAAACCATTGCTTCGAGGAAATTTGGTTTTAAGTTTCAAATCCTTCTGTTATTGATTAATGGCATGACAGAGAACCGGAGCTTGTTTTCCGTATTGATAAAACTAAATTCAGCTATTGAAGTAGGTACATTCAGCTGCAGCATTCTGCTTAGAAATTGAAAACTGCATAATGAATAAACTGATATTTCTAAAAAAAAAGACTATATACATATGTAACTTATGGAGAATTGCAATAGGCCTCGTTAAATTTTACTTTTTCAGGTCTACAGTAAGGTGACTAGCAACAATGTATCTAGCTCGATGCTATGCAAGACGTTTTCAATAGCGCAATACTGGTAAATTCTTGTAACTAATACCGTAAGGGGCCATTCCAAAAAGACATCCTCAATAGGGAGTGGGGCTGCTGACACGTGGACACTGTGTTCAGGGGGAGGGAGAGGATAGTCATTGTGGACTTCCACTAATGATGGCATTTTTTAGTTCTTGGATGGACACCGGAAGAAATGTGTCCCCACTCCCATATATACTTGAATTTTGAAAATCTCGGGAAAATCGGGAATTATGCTTAAATTTGTGTTAGACACCAATTTTATGCTGGAATTTCCCTTCGAGGTCAGGAAATTTCCGTTAATCAGAAAATTTGTAAAAATGTCATGGAACTGGTAGCGAGTAGTGCTTGTAAATATATGGAATGGGTTTTTGTATGTTTCAAAAGTTTTCTGGACACCTATTTAAAAAAACCATTAAGGACGTCTATGAGGGGGGGAGGTCTGGGCTAAAATGGACACCATTTGGATAGGGGGTAAGGGGGAAGAGTCAATTTTTGAAGGAATTTCTGGGACGCCCTTTCTGATTGGCCCCTACAGGGAACACTGATAAACAATAACTATGATATTATCAGCACAAATAAATATTCTTATTTGTCGATTATTCTAGTAGAAGTTTAGTGCAATTGTAATTTATAAAAAAAGATGCTTTGCAGTACGCATAATCTGGGTGTCTTCTGGTCGACTCTGAAGCCATTGTCTTGATCTCTTGCACCAAAAAAGACCAAAAAGCTCTACCATCACGGTTGACCATTATTGATCGAACCTGCTTTATCCCTAAATGGGGAGGATATATCGTTGAAAATTCAAACTGAATTTGAATTTTCATGCAGGAACAGAACAAAATCGATGCCCGGTGATACATTGCACTTGCACCGTTTCCTGAATTGTTTATTTGTTGAATTCTGCACTGCATGTTTTTAAAATAGCTTTTTTCCCCATATGGACATCTGTACATCACCAATCTTCAGTGCTGTTGATTTTCCAATAGTTTTATTTACGTTTATTTTGTTTTTAACAATACGATATAGAACATATTCACTTTTTAAATTGAGGATAAATTTATGTAACATAATGCAGACCTGCAACCGCCAATAAAATAACATCAGGAATCCATTCCTTGTATGCCTTGTAATTCAAAAGTTATACATACATATATGAATCATATGGTATAACTTTTGAATTTTCTGTTGACCGATATTTCATCTAAGATATTTGGCCTTAATTAACTAAGTTGTACGTGTGGAACCTGAATGGAGAAGGATACTGGACAAGGATAATGTGTTAAGTATAGTAATCAAGTTCCATACAAGATGTTTGTGTGCATAACACTAAATATAAACATGGCGCGCTGCTTATGTGCAAATTTGTCCATGTTGCACGTGTCTTTTAAGATAAAAGTAGCATATGCAACATTTCGTTGAACAAATTGAATGTTTATACATCGCAACTCTAAGGTGAAAATAAGCAAAGTACAAGTGCATTTTTTTGTTCATCGCCAAAAGCTGTTCTTGCCTCCAGATCAAAAGTCGCGTTTACAAGTTGTTCTCGCAAAACCAATAACTTTCGAAGTGAAGAACCCTTGAATTTATTTGTTACTATTTGAAGAAGAATTTATTTCCTATTGAGAACCCTTCTGGAAAAACCAATGAAACGCATACGGACCTGTGTACACGAGCATTGTACTTGCTGGAGAACAGCTAGACGATCATGAATGGTTTCATTGCTCTCGGGAGGAATGTTATGCAACATTTCATCCGTTTTCTAATCAGAATGACATTTATTTAAATTAATCTACATCGAATGCGTGCTTTCCTTTTCAAACCCTTTGCTTATTAAACGACTCGGGGTTCGTGGTGCAAGCAATTAATTTATATGGGCTTCCATGTCTCGTAACCTTGCCCCTGAATGCACCAATTGCACCGGCCCTCTGTCGATCAATATAACGCAACCAAAACCGGATAAAACGAATTTAATGAGATTGAACGGTTGCTTTGTTCAGTTAGGTTTGTCATATCCGATTTCATTATAATCGATATTTTAATAAAGAATATCACAACACGTGAAACCTTGGTGTAATGTTCCTGTAACGCCCTTGCTTAAAAAATTAGGATGTTTTTAATGTGTCCCATAGGTTTAATATTTAGGTAGATACAAAATCTATCGTATGTTTATTAAGGATTTCAGAAGATATACTGGTTTGAGGTTATATTGGATTATATTTAAGGTTTTGCTGGAAAAATTTAATAAGGTTTCTAATTAAGTTTATTTAAGTTTAGGTGCACGCATATTTTACGTATTGATATACGTTATGTCAGGAATTTCTAATTGCACTTGTGGTGAACATGTTTGGGGCTTACAGATAGTTTCAAACAAAATTAGGAATTTGAGACTACTGTAGTGTTATTATGGAAAACATTTTAACCATTTATAATTTTAGAAAGCCTTATCACAACTTTAGTAAACAACCTTTTGGAAGCTTTTATAAACACTTTAAAGAATTAAATTAGAAAATGTTAAATTGTATTAAGGATGTATTGTGATGCTTATTTTTTTGGCAACAGTGTATACAGTTGGAATTTCTACAGTGAAGTCTTCTGATTAACCTTCTTAAGTAAATAACACACCTCGATGGACATGAGGGTATTTTATCCTCATTAGAAGTAGGATTTCATCATAAGTGCTTCTTCATTCCGTTATGTATTTGTTTTGTCTATTAATGCGTGCTATACTCTATATGTGCTCGTCTATGGCAGTTAATAATTATAGACCAAATTTATTTCTTAATTCTTGGTTTTGAGATTTGGAAAGGTATGATTATATCTGCTACAATTTCAATAAAAAATCAATAGTGCTCTGTTTTAGTTGAGAGGAATTTGCAGTATAGACCCGCATTTAATGGGCGTACCATTTAATTACACATTTAAGTTTTATTACTTAATGCAATATTTGCTGGCGATTTCGCATGTAAAAATGGTTTAATGCAAGGGAAAAGGTATGCAATTAACCTCAGGAATGGAAACTACGATCAATTTTATTCCGAATTACGGTCAAATTATTTCAAGAGGGTTCTTGAATCAATAATATTAATTGTGTTGTTTCCCCAGTTTGCAATGCGCGTTCCCTTAGCACGACATAATTTCGATTTATTTGTTGAGCTTAATTAATTGGTATCATAACGACTAAAGCACCTAGCTCGGTCATAATTACGATGATGATATACCGAATATCGAGCATGTTTTGAGACTTCAAAAATGATAACTTCTGAAATGTTGTTTGTGAGTTATTGGGCAGTATCTTAAATACAATATGTACTTGTGAAAATCTTAGTATACAGTCTGTTTGTACGCAAGTAGTTAGCTATACCATGGAGATTATTACTACTTTCATGCTTATTCTCCACGGTGTGATAAACGAATTTATTTGGAAAGTTTTTGTTTGCTGTTGACATTCTGGATAATGTTTCTACTATACGACGATGAACACTTTTTTCAGTATAAGATTATTCAAAAACCTTCTAATTATATTACTTAGAAAATGGCTTAGAGTGTAAATAACAGTGCCATCTCAACTTGACATTTTCATTAAAATTTTCTGGGAATAACATCATATTTTAAAAGGTTGATAGTCTAATGTTTTTCTCTCCCACGAACAGCTGTTTTGGGGTATTTTTCTTCTTTTCTCTCAGCCTTAATTGGAAATGTTCAGCATATTGTGCTTTAGATTTGCTTCATATATAAGAGAAATTATGTTGACGTAATTAAGTCATTCGGGTAGGCCAACTACTAAAGTAATTAACACTCGCGTATAATGCAGTCATTTTATTCATTGGACATAACTCCAGACATTATATACTTTACATGTGCCAAATAGCAGAATTTTTACTAATTATTAATCTAAAAAATAACGACATCATTATGGGGATGGCAATATCTGGTGTTTAAATTATAGGCTAATGGCGTATGAGTAAAGCTTTTTATTCTAAACTTTTTGACTACATTTTAAATTTTATAATGATAGTAGATTGGAAAACGTCAAAGCTGAATTTTTAGGGGGCATTTGCAATGATTATACTATTATTGTAGATTCAAACAGTGCAAATTCGATTGGCTTTTATATTTCTCACACACTACAATCTGATAAATGATTGGGCATGTCAGATTGGTTTCAGTATCCTATTTAGTGCAAGTAATTAGATGGAGATAAATTGACTGTTTAATTAATTGACGAACTGAACTGAACGCATTGCAATGAATTTGAAGTTCAAAACTTTACCGATAGATGGCGTAACAACTGCTTTTAAAAAATTCAACAATCAGCACAGGGGATTCTCCTCATAGTTAAATTGAAGTAGGTTTAGAGGCTAGCAATGGTCTTGTTATCTTCTGCCAAGATTTGTTTTTATCTATATTTTACAGCCTTAAAGGTCTAATTGAACACTCTGTACCTGGTTTTCTCGTTTATTCAACCCTGTGGAAAAATGTATATACATTTAGGCTTTAAGCCATTTGATTTACAATTTTCTGTCATCTATATATGCAAATTTGGTATATTTTATGTACATGCCATCATATGCTGCCACGTTTTTGGTAGTGGTTATTCACCAGTTTAATTTAAATTTACCCTGGGGTCTAATACTGAGACAGACTTCGTTTACTATTATAATTATATTTATAATAAGAATATCCTTAAGGGGATCAACGTCTCCGATTACAATTTGTTGAACTTTACTTAAGAATATTGTACAATCTGTTACTTGTAACATTACATTGGTACTATCTATAAAATTGTATACATGCTATTTCAACTGGCAGTTTGTAACAATAAGGTTTTGAAATCCGTTTTTACAATAAACTTGTAATCAGCCATTGATAGAGCTACACATACAGTGGATCAAAAAAGTTTGGCAATTGGTGTTTTTTTGTAATAAACTCGAAAAATAGGAAATGGAGAAAAAACCAAAATATACATTATGGTTACAATACTTTATTACAAATGTTGCCAAAAGTTGATAATGTTATATCACGACAATTTAAAAAAAACAGAAAAAACTGAAAATCACAGGTCAAAAAAGTATTGGCAACCATATGATGGCCACTTGTTCAATGATATTTAATGAATCGATGATGTCATTTAATATTTTGTATGTAGTCCTTTAGGTTCAACTACAGCCTGTAGTCATTTTGGCATGCAAAGGACTAATGTTTTTGTTGTTTCTGCAGAGATTTTACCCCATTCGTCTATCAGAGCAGATTTTAATGTTTATTTTGATGAAATTTTTTGTTTTCTGATATTGACATCTAATGTTCTCCACAGATTCTGTTGGGTTCAAATCTGGACTTTGGGGTAGTGAATTTAGCAAACAAGGTGCATAGTAGAGCTTCCATTCTTTAGTTTTGCATGCAGTATGTTTGGGGTCATTGTCTTGCTGAAACACAAATCTTTTTTCCAACCCAAATTTTTGCACACTGGCATTTAAATTACAGCGCAAAATATCAATATACATATCTGCTGTCAATGTACCGTCAATAAAATGCAGACTTCCTGTGCCTTTGGATGACATGCACCCCCAAACCATAACATGTCCACCACCATGTTTGACAGTTGGCAGGAGATTTTGTTTCTTTCTCCACACATATTGTCTTCCATCAGAACCAAAAATGTTAAACTTGGACTCATCAGAAAAAATCACCTGGTCCCAAAAGTTCTTGCCTTAATTTAAATATTCCATGGCACAGTTGAGTCTTCTTTTTCTGGTTAATGTCAGATATGAATGGTTTTTTCTTTGCTGCTCGTCCAAAATATTGGCTTTGATGTAGGGTATTTCGTATGCTTTGGGGATTTACTACAGTCCCTGAAACTGTTGTAATGTGTTTTGCAATGTTTGCAGCACTCATTTTTGGTTGTTTTTGCACAATTTTAACTGCCTCTCGTCTCTCATGTGGAGTAAGTTTGGGTGGACGGCCACTTCATGCAGTGAAGTGCTTACTTAAGATGGGTATGACATGGTCAGCAATCATCATTGAAATGCCACTGAACTTCAATACTGGGACTGGAAAATGGAAGTTAAAATTGCACAATAAGTAAAAAAACATTATAAGTTGTTGAATTCAAGCCATTTATTTTGAAATTCAAGATGTATGAGGTGTCAGCAATAGATGAGAGGTAATAAATAAAGTATAACATCCCTTGCTATAATAAAATATCAAACAAGCTCCTTGCAGATTTCTACAATGCATTAGTTTGGTGCTTGTGTACATGTAGCGTACATTCCATTGTTCAAATGCCAAATGGGACCTTGGAGTGAAATGATACTGCAACAAGAATGTGTGTAATGCAGTAACGGTTGCCGTTATTGCTTATATCCATTTAATTTTTGTAAGGGCCAGGATGATGGGTGTAATAGCATTTGATAGTCGGTGTGTAGGGGTGGAAATGCCATTAAATGTCACGTGACTGCATGCAGTATATCCAGTGAATTAATTTACAGGAAATGAAGGCAAAGGGGACCTTGTTAGTTACAGCGCAGTAAAAAGCCATTTTCTGACCCTTGCACACGCTTTTTGGATGAGCAGTACAATACTGGCATTACCATTGTGTTCGATCTTAGAACACGAACAAATGTGAACTTTTATTAGCGGTCCGCACATTGTCGTGAAAACTAGAAATATGGGTGGGGATCATGGATTGATAAGAGAGGAAATTAACCAGGGGAGGAGGAGAGAGGAACGTTTTCACAGAAATAATGGTATAAAAAATGGATAAATGGAGAGATAAAAGCTGTGCCATACGCCTCCACAAACTCCTATAATTCACATGCAAAAACGGGGCTGGTTGGAGTTAACGGACTGTTATTTCCTCGCCACGACTGCATGGTGACCAGGATGTATGGCCTCTGCAGTTCAAATGTAAAAGTGCTCATCAAGTCATCAAGTTGATCAACCGAATACGAAGTTCTGGCAAAGGCATGACACATGATGAAAGAGATCGTTTAAATAATCTGTCAAAAAAAATGAAATTATAATTGGATTCGTTTCGACGCTTCTTCTACACCCACTATTAATTTTTAAGACTGTAACAACTTGGCCTTCTCGCTTGCAGAATTAACCCCCAAGCGGTTGTAACTGTAATAAAAGCAGTTCCAATTTTTTTATTTTATTTTTTATTTTGGACATGCGAAGGATAAGTCTATATTTCTGCTAAACGTTACCATGAATTAGCGATTGTAATTCGCTAACTATTTCACTAATATCATTTACTGTATTTATTATTCCCATAGAACAGTGTTTTTCAACCGGCACACTATAGTGCACCCCAAGGGTCCTCAAGTAAGCCGTGGAGCTTGGAGGCTTCTCTAAAAAATGTTTTATCCCTGGTGGGAAAGCTACACAAGATCATACATGGACTTGTAGGTGACATATAGTGTATATCCATGCATAGATATGGAGCCTACGAATGACCATATCTAGCCATCGTGAGTCATATTTAGCGACTAAATTGTCACATACAGTCAAGTTTGCTCCATGTTTATCCTTTCAATGACCATATATAGCCACGTAAAGACCAAATAAAGCTTTTCAATGGTCATACATAGACTATTATTAGATCTATAGAGTTTCTATATTGCTGGACATGCCAAGGCAGCACAGTTAGTGCATAAAACGCTAAAAAAGGGTTTTTTAAACCATTTTTTGGTTAAAAAACGTATTTTTTAAACGTTTTATGCACTAACTGTGCTGCCTGGGCATGTTTATACCCAGTAAAAACATACATTATACATATATGCTTATCTTTGGCCTTGCTGAAATATATACAAGAAACCCACGTGAACAAATTTTGGCATTTATATGATCGTACAAAGCGCTTATATGGCCATAACTGTCCAATTTCTGGTCTATAGCCACATAATAAAATAAGTCATTTATGTCCATACATACCCATGTATTGGTGTGCTTTGGCGATATTTAGTCATTTTTCAGTGTGCCGCGACAATTTCGTACTTTGTTTAATGTGCCGTGAATTGATAAAGGTTCAAAAGGAATGCCATATAAATAGTTAATATGTGCAGCTCGCCTCAAAACCAAACGTTTACCTAAAGTTTCCTAAACACAACCCTTCCACATTTGATGTATCCATTATATACTAGACCAATGCCACTAACGGTAAACCATTGCCAATCCGTACTTGCTCATACGCGATTTGACAAATGAGGAGACAGGCTACAATAAAGTAAAAATCGTGTTTGTTCATATTCGATTTCTCACGAGGTGACTATGTTTTCTCGTATACAGAGTAGTCCCAGATGAACTCCACTCAACTGCATGAACAATTTTTTCATTTCTGTCGAGTTTATTTGCTTTATTTACTTGATAGCATTATATAATACAGCAGTTCAAATAAGAGCAAGCGTCCAGATTTTAATACCTCAAGTAGTCAATGAACAAAGTAAACCATCTTCTTTTAATATTTGATGTAGAGCAAACAGGAAGCAGAAACAGGGGTTCTACCAAGGCCGTATATGTAATCACATTTCGGGGGAGGATGTGGTCCACTATAGTCCTCGTTTTTACCATTTTATTTTATTTTTGGAAATTTTGATTTTCAAAATAAAATTCCAAAAAATAAAATAATATAAAATTTTTAAAAATAAAATTCCAAAAAATAAAATAAAATTTCCAAATTAAAATTCTGAAAAATAAAATTTCTTATATTTTCAAAAATAAAATACAAGTATAGGTACGAGTTGCTATACATATAAGTGCAAGGCTGCATGTATATGTGGTAACATTTTGGAGGGGGGATATGGCCCACTATGGTCCTCGTTTTTACTTTAGAAAATGTACGTTTTTACCATAGAGAAATTACATTTATAGCATAGAAAAATTGCGTTTTTACTTTAGAAAAATCGTGGAAAATTGGTGGATTCGGGTTGAAATTTGTACAAATTATTGGATTTCGGGGGCATCTATCCCCATGAGCCCCCTTTCCCCATGTACCTCTAGTCAAAAAGTTCTGGCACTGACACAAAAACTGAAAATGGAACACACAAAATGTTGTTTAACACTATTATTTTAAAAGAATTGTCCTTCTGCAACAACACACCTCTGCCAGTACAATTGTTCAAAACATTTTTGAAACCCATTTTAAGCAACCTCTTCAATGCAATCGTCGAATTTTTAATAACATCGTTTTCATCAGTAAACCGTTGGCCCTTTAACAATTCTTTCGTCTTTGGAAGCAAATAAAAATCACATGGGGCCAAATCAGGAGAATAGGGGGGGGGTGATGAAGTGCCCCAGTGCCTTGCTTGACTAGGTATTCTTGCACCAGAAATGATCTGTGCGTGGGAGCATTGTCATGCAGAAGTTTCCAATCTTTGGTCGCCCTCAAATTTGGTCATTTCCGCTGAATCGCATCTTGAAGACGTGTAAGGATAATTTTGTAACATTCCTTGTTAACTGTTTCACCTAGTTTCATGAACTCGTAGTGAACGATACCTTCTCAGTCAAAAAATTCCCCAAGCATGACTTTTTCTTTGGTTTGATCTTGGCAGCATTTCTTTGATCACGTTGACATTGGGGACTTTCATGTTGACGTCCTGCGATTGCTTCAGGAATCGTAAAGAAAAACCCATGTCTCATCACTGGTTATGATTTTTTAATAAAGTCTGGATCCTTATCAGCAGCAGTGATAAGTTCACCTGTAATCCTCATGCTTATCACATTGTTCTTGTAAAACAACCTTTAGCACAATGTTTTCACAAACTTGATGCATTTGCAGATCATCTGTTAAAATCGCATGACAACTTCCGTGTGATATGCCCACCACTTGGTAATACCAACAATTGATTGGCGATGATCATGCAGAACTGTCTCACACGTTTCACAATGTCCAAGTTCTGCATGGTGCTTGGCCGATCACTCCTTTCATCATCGTTCAAAGAATCTTGAGTAGTGAACCTTTTTTGCCATCGGAAAATGGACCTCCGTGACATTGTCTGGTCATCATAAACTTTAGGAAGCATTTCTCATGTTTCTGTTGGGGTTTTGCTCAATCTGTGGCAGAATTGAATGTTTACGCCTTGTTAGAAAATCGTCATTTTGAAAATTCAACACCAACATCTAACAACGATCAGTTAAACACGACAGGGCACATGGTACAATCTCTTTCACGTGGACCATTATTTTTTTAAAGAGGGGATACTGGCAGACTTGTAACTACAAAGCTCCCATGCTTGCCAGCCTTCCTTTCGAAATTAGAAGCATAGTACAAGAACTTTTTGACTCTAGAGGTATACGGCCTTGGTTTCTACAAACTAATTTGTCGAAACGTGGCTTCATCATTCATAAATATATTTCGATAAACAGGTTTGTCAAAATATAGTCACCATAAAAAAAAAACATTTGGAAACTGAGGAAATGCTTGCTGTTCATGGCACTCCTGCTAACTTATTAGGGGCAAATTGGGACAAATTGGAGTAATACACTAACGTCAGCTCCCTCGTAGGAGCGCCCATGATCAGTAAACATGTTTTCCTTTGATATAGACCGCCTTTTGAGCAAACACCGAAATGTTCGTTGAAAACACGTCTTTGTGGCAGAAAGTTTGTTGGAACCTTAGGACAGAAAACTGGTAAGGAAACTTATTGTAAACATGTTTCCGAAACCCATGGTATTCGAGTTTTCTTCCCCGAAGCCTGTTTTCCCGGTTTTTCAGGAACTATATATACCGCTATTTGGAGTATATGGGAAAATTAAAAATTAACCAGTGTGACATTTCTACATTGCTAATCTAACTTGCTTCATGCACTTGGCAATCCGGATCTTCAATTTGGATCTGTAGCATAATTGTTGCTTTCCCCCTTAGTGGCGCCGCTGTTTGCCTTGCCTATATATGACAATGACGCACATGTGTTGCACAGTTACTAGCCCGTGAGTTATTGCAGTTATTTTCCTAGAACCAAATAATGCTGGTTTCCAGATTGAGCCCTACGACTCGTGAGTCATTGTGGATATTTCGTGTGTAGCAAGCATTTCGAATGGCCCAGTGTGCTTTTGACACGTTTGGGCCAATTGTTTCTGCAAAAAGCTGTGGCAATTTGAGTTTGCTGCAAAACATTGTACCGACAAAATGAAGTTGTTAGTCTTTGTTATCTTTCCAAAGGGGGTTATATTTACGAACTCTGACTTTTCAACAAAGCTGTCCACATAGCATTTGGGACACCATGCAACTATTGGCAACAAGGGTCGGGTTATTTAAGACCCGTCACATAGCAGACTGCTGCTGTATGGTTTTGTTCTGTTCTTGAGCCCAGGGGTGCTGGTGGACGTCATGTTCAACTTAATTGTATAGGGTACATATCAGTGTGATAGTTTTGCGTATACTGTGTGGCTTTAGAAAACCCTTGCCCCTAAGCTATACTATTGACGTATGCAAATTACCTATTGTGAATATATATGTCGATTTTGATTATCGTTGAAATTTTCTCGCATGAATTGGTCGTTTAATCCGCTATTACAAATTTAAAGTGACGGCCAACAGATTTGGATCGATACTGGCTACCCACCAATTGTAGCATTAGGCACCTTTTAGTTTGGACAATGTTGGTAATTAGCTCATTTAAACTTGAACTTGGCTTTCATTAATTTAATTATAATTACTTCGTACAAATACCAAAAACATCAATGTTACATTGTGTCTATAATGACAAAAACATATCATTGTCACCAAAATGTAACATCAATTGCCACATGCTTGATGCGGTACATTTCAATAAAAATCACGTTTATTTTTAAGTAAAATTGGTTCACCTATTTCAAAGGAAATGATATCAATTTGCAAGAACGTAATATTAAATTTTCATATACAGTAGATGTCAAATTTCAATATCAAAATATTGTAGTGAATAAATTCAACAACTTAAAAATGGCGTCCTGGTGACGTTGTTAAGGTGAATCACAACCCTATCACTTTCAATGGGTGAAATTTTAAAACACAATTCCAGGCACACCAAAAGAGATTA
>JAQGAE010003237.1:0-15276 GCA_034696685.1 Julus scandinavius | reverse complement strand
CTATAGCAGAGATTGGTGACCCCATTGCCATTCCAAAAATTTGGCGGTATGTTTTACCCTTGAAATTGAAGAAAGTGAAATTAAGACAAAGAAGCAGGCCCTCAACAAAATCCTTAATGGGGATGCTGGTGAGAAGTTTAATTTCATCCCACTTCTCCTCGATAATAGTCTCTATCCTCTCAAGGGGAGTATTCGTGTAACGAGAGCATACGTCAAAGGAGACCATTCTTTCCCCACGAGGGACCCGTACGTTTTTCATAAGTTTGGCAAACTCAAAGCTATTTTTCACATGAGTGCTTGTTCTTCCAGTAATTTGCCCAAGAATATCCGCGTAGAATTTCGACAGGTTATACGTAGGGACACCATTAAATGCAACAATCGGCCGTAGCGGAATCCCAGGTTTGTGGGTCTTAGGCAGGCCATATATTCTTAGTGTGATGCCATTATGACAAGCAAGTTTACGATAAACGCTGGGCGCAATAAATTCGTGGTCAAGCCAATTTTTTACAATCCTATTAACAGAGTTTTGATTTCCCACTAACGGGGAGGACGGTAACACAGTGTAAATTTCAGGGTCACTGAGCAACGCCACCATTTTCTCCTCATACATAGGAGTGGGAATAGCCACCAGCTTGTTTGCCTTGTCTGCCTTCACGAACGTAATTCTCTCTTTTGTATCATTGAAGAACTTTTTTACTTCCTCCTCTGACACTCCTAAGATGAGCTGGAAGTTAAGGCCCTGTGCGGGTTTCCTGCTGAACACTTTCAGCGAGTCCACCAGTTTCTCCCGCAGTGTATCAATTTTGATATCGTTCAAGCGGAACCAATTGGCTTCGAAACATGCCAAAAACTCCATTACATTCAGCGGCTCGTCAAAGGCGAATTTAGGGCCAAGCGCTAGGAACCTTTTAATGTTGAGCAGAAACATTCCATTCGTTAGATCTTTGACCCAATCTCCCTTTGCAATTGCTGAAACTTATTAGTCAGCCTGAACTTCTCTAACTTGAACTTACGTTTAAAGATAACCCTAGTTTGGTCAATGATGAAGTTATTCGTGCGACCCGGTATAGTAGGCGAAATCCTACCCCATAAAAAGTCCAATTTATTGCTTATGGATCTAATTTTCCCGTTGACCAGACTTATAGTGATTACCAGGTTTTTCCGATCATAATCATGGCTGTTCTAAATGTATTCAGGGCAAGTGCCAATTTGATTAGATCTTAAGTTATGAGGAATGACGTTGGTTGCTTTGCACTTTTCCAGAAAACCCAGTTGATTCTGTAATCTGGCCTTGGTTTCACCCGCCTTCAGAATCTGTTGTAGCAAGTTTTTAGGTGTTTTCCCATGAGAGACTCCAATCCTATGTATAACGACATGTTAAACTCTTGACCCACGACTATAAGAGTTTTGAGAATGAATTGAGGTCGATGTAAAGGCTTAAACCACCTTTATTGCCAGCAACGTTTCGTCCAATCAATGGACTTCATCAGGCCAGTACCAAAAAGCTAAAATTGCAATAGGACAACAGCAAATTAAAAAACATAAATCGGCTAACATTACCGGTCACTTTACAATATTTCAATCACTAACGATGCCTTATTAACAGATTGCAACTAACCATAACAGATTTTTACTATTGCGAGGCGATTCGTGTTACAAGTAAACGGTACATTTCACTAATCTGCAAGCATCAGTTACATACAATGAGCATCAAGCAATAAAGTTTCCAACGTCATCCTCATCCACAATAACATTATCCAACAAACTTAAGATAACATCCACACGTCCTTTAGAATCTTTGAACCATTTGAAATTCACCATTGGAATTCAATGAAATTTACAACTCAATTCCACCAACATCCATGGCTCAAAAAACCCCACATTTTCAAACTAGTTGCAGAACCATTTAAGGCCAAAAAACAACAACATCCATTCCATAATTCTGTTTACCTTATTGAGGTAGGCATCTATCATGCATCACACAGCCAGTTCAATGCCTCAACACTCAAAACTAGACCAGCAATACACAGGACAATTAGCATTCAGTCCGATTCCATTATTCAAATGAATATCAGAGAATGAAAAATTTATCAGAGAAATTGCAGAACTAATTCAAAGAGGTTCCTCAACCTCTAACATATTATCAAAAGATATAAAAAGACCATCGGATCAGTAATAAAGCAAAGAAAAGCCCCAGCAAAATATTCACTGCTGCAGATGAGCGTTGGATAATGTGACAAGTGAGGCAGAATCCTCGAATAAGTGTTCCAAAACTTACTGCTGATGTTGAATAACACTTGTAAATATCTGTTAATCCTGAGACTGTGCAGAAAGTTCTCTGGAAAAATAACTTCAACAGGAGAGTGGACAGGAACAAGCCGTTCATCAATAAGAGGAATCAGACAAATTGATTGCAGTTTGCAGAAGAACACAATCAAAAAATTCCTGAGTTTTGGAACAATGTGCAATTTACTGATGAAAGTAAATTTAACATTTTTGAATAAGATGGACGCAGTTATGTATGGAGAAGAACTGAAAAAACAAAATCTTAAGTCTACAGTAAAATCTGTATGTAGTGGAGTAATGGTTTGGGGCTGTATGAGTGCTGCTGGACCTGGAAATCTAATCTTTATTGAGGGCATCATGGACAAAATTTATGTACTTTGTTTGATATATGTGCGACGAAAGGCAAGAAAAATTGAGTATTAAAGATGTGTTTATGCTGTATTAAGATAACGATCCAAAACACACATCTTATTGTGAAGGAGTGGTGCCTATACAACTGCCCCAAATTGCATAAAACAGCTCAGTCACCTGATCTATATGTGATTGAAAACCTTTGGGCCAAACTGGAGTTGGAAATCAGAAAACATTCAATTGCCAACAAACAAGATTTGCAAAAGCCGTGCAAGAAAAATGGGACAAGACAAAATCTGATTTTACAAAAAAACTTGTAGAATCGTGCCCAAACACCTACAGGTTGTCAGACGCCAGAAAGGTTTGCCAACCAAATATTAATTTTCGGAAATTCAACAGCTTATGACTTTTATTTACTCATTACAAAACTGTATCATTTTCACTTTGACCTAAACTTGCTGTATCATTTTTGCTTTGACATGGATTTCTTTGAATGTTTTTTATTCAATTGCTGGTGTTTATTTGTTATTTGATATGTAAGCAACTAAACATTTCATTTTTATTGCCATCTAAACTGTATTTTCTTGTAAAAATAGATTTTCCCCAGTGTACACAGTCTTTGAATCCAGGTGTATCATTTTTGCTTTGAGCCACTGTATGTGCTGACCGATTTAGAACAACCTCCAGCATATGTGTGTCTTCTAGAAGGAGCTGATGTCCTTCACCAGTTTCCATTTTATGAATTACAGTTCCTTAATCTGAGCCACGTGGTTAGCTGTTTCACTAAACAGTGCTTTCAACAGTTTATGTAGACCCTGGTCTACACCCCCGGATATCACCGCACCCCTGGGGCTCGTCTCTGGACACATCTCTGGCTGCTATTAGATGTAAATTAAGACACAATGCTCTGGTACATCCCTTTCAGATACACAGGCATAGATCAGGGTAGTTGCCCCTGGTGCGGACCTGGGGTGTTATTCAACTTTTAAGCTGATAGAGGTTCACTTGTCCTTGTTGGAGTCACAGCTCAAAACTCGAACTTTCAGCTGGCATCCCAACAACACTCACCATTCCAACATATGACAAATTTTACAGACTTTTTGAAATTATCTAATATTTTCAATGCTTGCTCAATTGTCACGACATTCGGTTTGTGAGTTTCAAGAAGGAATTGAGGCCGATGTAAAGGTGTCAAACCCTTTATTTCCAGCAACGTTTCGTCTAATCAATGGACTTCATCAGGCTATTTAATTTTAGTTCTAAAAAATTGTTTTAGTGGTGTTTTATTGCTGTGAATAGTGTAATGGCATTATATTAACGCACATGCACATTGGGGGAGCGTTGGGTGCTTGCAATTTGCCTAATATGCCTGGTGTTTACTGATGCTTGCAGATATTGCTAATCGAATCTATTATTGTTACGTGGACCACCTTGCAAATTTAAATGTCATTTTTATACTTAGTTGCAATTTTCCAATAAGGCAATGTCTCTATGTGAAAAATTTATCTTAGTGAATGGCATTGTTGGCATGTCACGCTGTTCTAATATGCTGTTTTCTCTATGTAATTAGTATTGTTTTGGCCTGATGAAGTACATTGATTGGACGAAACGTTGCCGGAAATAAAGGGTTTGACACCTTTACATCGACCTCAATTTCTTCTTGAAAATCACACTGCCTTAAGTCAAAAGTTCAACATGTCTTTATTATACAAGATATAAGCTTCTCACGGAAAACAGCCAAAAACTTTCTACAACAAATCTTGAAGGCCAGAAAAACCAAGGTCAGATTACAGAATCAACTAGGATTTCTGGAAAAGTGCAAGGCAACTAACGTTATTCCCCATGGCCTAAGATCAACTCCAATTGGCAATTGCCCTGAGTATATTCAGAACAGCCATGATTATGATCGGAAAAATGTTTTAATCACAATTTGTCTCGTTAACGGAAAAATTAAATCCATAAGCAGCAAATTAGACTTTCTATGAGGTAGGATCTCTCCTATCATCCCCCACCACACCAACAACTTTGTAATTGACCAAACTAAAATTATTTTTGAACGTAAGTTCCAGTTGGAGACAATTAGGTTAACGAATAAGTTCCACTGCTTGCAGAGGGAGAGCGGACAGAAATGCAACATCGACGTGGACCATTGGGTAGTAGATTTGACTGAGGGTATGCTCCCAATCAACCTCAAGAGATTCTTAGCGTTGGGCCCCAAGTTCGCGTTTGACGAACCTCTTGATGCGATAGAAACTTTGGCATGTTTCGAAGCCAACTGGTTCCGCCTGTCTAACATCAAAGTTGACTCGCTACGGGAAAAACTTGTTGACTCGTTGAAAGTGTTTAATAGGAAACCCGCACAGGGCCTTAACTTCCAATTAATTCTAGGAGTGTCGGAGGATAAAATTAAAAAGTTTTTCCATGATACAAAAGAAAAATTCACTTTTATGAAAGCGGACAAAGCTAACAAGCTAGTCGCCATGCCCAAACCTGTTTATGAGGAGAAAATGTTGATGCTGCTCAACGACCCTGAAATGTACACCTGTCTACCATCCTCCCCATTGTTAACAAATTAGAACTCTGTAAACAAGATTGTGAAACAATGGTTAGTCCAAGAGTTCATCACCTCTGGCGTCTATCGTAAACTAGTTTGTCACAACGGTACCACGCCAAGGATATATAGTTTACCTAAAACCCACAAACCAGGGATCCCGTTATGTCCCATTGTAGCATTTAATGGCGCCCCGACCTACAATTTATCTAAATTTTACGCCAATATCTTGCGGCAAATTATTGGTAAAACTGACACGTACATTAAAAACGGGTTTGAGTTCGTCGACCTGATGAAGAACACTCGGGTCCCGAGTGATGAAAGAATGGTCTCCTTTGATG
Organism: Julus scandinavius; assembly: GCA_034696685.1. Lineage (NCBI taxonomy): Eukaryota > Metazoa > Arthropoda > Diplopoda > Julida > Julidae > Julus > Julus scandinavius. The sequence continues at coordinate 9,747 of JAQGAE010003237.1, read as the reverse complement.
TCTGTTTCTGTATACTAACACTCCTCTTAAGAGAATAGAGACTATTATCGAAGAGAAATGGGATGAAATCAAGCTCCTCACTGACATTCCTATAAAAGATTTTGTTGAAGGCTTGCTTCTCTGCCTCAACTCGAAATTCTTTGAATTTAACGAAATGACTTACCGCCAAATGTTTGGAATGGCAATGGGATCTCCCATCTCTTCCATTGTGGCTAACTTGGTGATGGAAGAATTGGAGAGTGAGGTTAAATCGCTCTCCCAAATTACTCCCTCTTTTCTTAAAAAATATGTTGATGACATTTTCGTAATTATGCATCCTGATAAAATAGATGAGTACAAACGCGAAATGGAAGGGTTTCACCTGAGGTTAAGGTTCACAATTGAACATGAGAGCCATTCAAAACTGAGCTTCCTTAATGTGTTAGCCGTGAAAAATGAGGATGGCAGCTTTCATACCGAATATTATAAAAAGCCAACAAATTCTGGTCGTTATCTTGACTTATGGTCATATCATGACATTAAGCACAAACGTGCGGTGGTCAGATCGGTACTGCATTAAGTACTAAGTCTGACTTCCTTAGACGACGCGAAAGAAAGAATCCTGGCATAAAATATTGATATCCTTCAGAGAAATAACTACCCCTTAAACTTTATTTAAAAAATTAAAAATAAATTAGTGCACCCTATGAATGACTGTGAGCACACCAACAACGAGACTGTCAAACAATTTGTAGTAATTCCGTATAAAAAGGGCCTCCCCGGGAAAATCAACTCGTTCATAAACTCACATGATAGTGCCGTAGCGGGTAAAAGCCGGAACACTGTTAAATCTTTCTTACCTTCCCTCAAGGACAGAATCCCACCGGCAGCCCGTAGTGAAGTGGTATACCACTGCGATTTTGTCTATATCGGGAAAACAAAAAATACCCTGGCAACAAGCATCAAACAGCATCAATACGATGTGAGAAACAGGAAGGTGGCCAACAGCTCTATCGCTAATCATGTCTGGAGCGAACGCCCAGGACATCAGATTGACTGAGATTGTATTAAAATCATCGCTAATGATCCCTGACTTAGAGCCAGACTTCTTAAAGAAAGCTTTCACATTCAGAAACACCCCTATGCGATGAACTTGGCGATACACCGAGGTTACGCGCACCTATGAGCAGTGTCCTGCCCACCATCACACAGAGGAGAATTAACCCTCTAACACACCCCAACAACATCCTCCAAGCTAACTTCCATGGGGCACCCACACACTGCAATAATACTGTTGGCGTGCATGCCTCAGACGGCAACCGGAATAACTTGGCAATAAGCTCCCCATGTGGTGAATGGGTCACGTAACAATAGTCCGGCTACCCGGTTACGTAACAATAGTCTGGCTACCCGGCCTCACTCTCCTGCATATACCCAATCTATGTATCTCACCTTACCGGCTGCATTCCCGCTCAGACCTCCCCCCCCCGAGGTTTTACAACTATCCGCCACCCCGACAACCTCCCCTTCCCTCCTTGATGTTCCAACCACTCCAAACAAATTGGTCAATGAACCTGCTTTGTGAACTTGGGCCTTACCCTCTTAATGGCTTCGCTGCCCCAGAGGGCCGTCTTGCGAACTCCCCTTGGGTTTACAGTGGGTACAACCCTCATTTTGGTCAGCTAAGACCCGGTAATTAGGTTTGGGGTCTGTCCTGCCCAGGCCTCTGTAGCTTGGTAGATGTGTGGTTGAGGGCTGTTTTGCACAAGCCTCTGTAGCATAATGGCGGACAACAACGCATTGATTTAGGATTCAGTGACATTTGTGTTAGTGCCCTACAAGTTAGCCCTACTAGGCTACTACAAGTTGACCTTGTCATGCAGTTGGCCGGCCGCGTTTCTCTTGTTGAGCTATTGACGCTATTGACATTAAAATTTGTTAAAATTCGTTTTTGGTGTGTGCATGGGTTATGGCTGCCTAATGGGCTTAATTGTACAACGATTGGTGTTGTTCGGGTGGCATCGATTCGTGAGTGCAATGATTTACTTCATTTTATTCGATTTTATTTGATTTTAATGGTTGCTTGAATGGTTCTTTTTGCTTACCAGCTCCCATACGGATTTTGTGTGGGCTGGAACGTGGCTCTATGCTCCATGTCTTGATAGATGTTGACCCTTGAAGGTACTAGAAAAAACCCTGTTTTAAAAATTTTTTAAAAAACTTTTAAACTTAAAAAACGTTAAAAACTTTTAGAAGTTCGTGATGGGTGCTGAAAATATTTCGGAATTTGGGGTGCATGACTGTGTTTTAAAAAAATTTAAGGAAAGTTACACTGTTGCCTTGTTCTCAGCATTCTTATAGGTGTTTTATTGTAATTTTCAATTTTAGTTTATAGTCTTTAGTTTTTAATTTAATTTTAGTTCTAAAAAATTGTTTTAGTGGTGTTTTATTGCTGTGAATAGTGTAATAGCATTATACTAATGCACATGTTGTACATTGGGGGAGTGTTGGGTGCTTGCAATTTGCCTAATATGCCTGGTGTTTACTGATGCTTGCAGATATTGCTAATCGAATCTATTATTGTTACGCGGACCGCCTCGCAAATTTAAATGTCATTTTTATGGTTAGTTGCAATTTTCCAATAAGGCAATGTCTCTATTTGAAAAATTTATTTTAGTGAATGGCATTGTTGGCCTGTCACGCTGTTCTAATATGCTGTTTTCTCTATTTAAATAGTATTGTTTTGGCCTGATGAAGTCCATTGATTGGACGAAATGTTGCCGGAAATAAAGGGTTTGACACCTTTACATCGATCTCAATTCTTTTTTGAAACTCACACTGCCTTAGGTCAAGAGTTCAACATGTCTTTATATTCGGTTTGTGTCCGTATGGCATCATGATACCCACAAAAATAAACATTTTGAAAAATGTAGATTTTTCAGATTTTATGAAATTATATAAAATTTCTAATTTTTGCTTAAATGTCACGAGATTCAGTTTGTGTCCGTATGACACAATAATACCCACGGAAATCCACATTTCGAAAAAAGTCGATTTTTCAGTTTTTATGAAATTATATAAAATTTTCAATTTTTGCATAAATGTCACGAGATTCGGTTTGTGTCCATATGACACAATAATACCCACGGAAATTCACATTTATAAAAAAGTCGATTTAATAATGTGTCCCACCAGTACTTGTTTTCGGTCCTGGCCGCCTACGGCCTGTCCCCTGCATTCATTTATTGGATCTGTACCCTCCTCTCCCACAGCTTCTGCAGTTGGAATCGGGGTTTCCGCTCTGGTGCGATTCCTATGCTCAGCGGCATTAATCAAGGGGACAGCCTTGCTCCTCTTTTGTATATCCTTTGTCTTGCCCTTCTTTTGCGCCGGGTCCAGACGGTTCTTGGGGAATGTGGCATTCGCGCCTGCTGCTGTCCGGGTGTGGTCATCCTCGCTTATGCTGATGACAGCACAATCTTCTTACGGTCGCCGTGTGATGTTTCCTGTTTTCTCGAAATCTATGCCCGTTTCTCTTTGCTGAGTGGGGCTCAGATCAATCAGCAAAAGTCCAAGATTTTCCCCCTTTCTGAGGTAACCAAGCAGGAGTGCCTTCTTTTGCACCTCCCATATGCAGTGGGGGTAAATTTTTTAAAGTGCACATCGGTTCCTGCCAGCTGGAACTCAAGAATTGGGGGCTGCTTGCCCGGCAAGTGACTGCATTCCGCAACCAGTGGGCGCTCTACGTGGATCATTTTACCATTTTTGAAAGGGCGCTACTGGTGTAGACTACTTTAATCCCCAAGATAAAATATGTCTTTTAATAATTTAAACTGCCAGAGCGGTGGTTAGATCGCACTCTTGCTCAACTCAAGAGTTTTGGTCAACAATTGCAAACGTTGGCTATGTCGTTTTTTGTTTCACACTTCTCGTGCCCAGGGCGGACTGGGTATTCTGGACCTGGCCGTGTTGAAGGCTGTTCATATTTGCGAGGAAGTTCTTTATGGTTTGTCACTCCGCTACTGATGTGTACTTTCGGGATGTTTTTCCCTTTGTGACTTGCAGCCTGGGTATTGAAGGGTAGGTTAACCCCCTACTTCTGCAAGATCATGCATCTGCATGAGCGGAGCTTGCCGGCTCCTATTGCGGCTACGTGTAGGGTCTACCTCCGTTACTCGGGCTTTCGCATTCGTATTAGGTCATGCCGCCTTTTAGCAAAGTTTAGAGTCACTGACTGTTTGGCGCTACTTGCTAGGACTCGATGTGCACTTCGTCGAATGCAGGTTTCCTGTTTTGGGGACTTGACCCCATATCTACTCGCTCCTGGTGTTGTTGTGCCTTGGAAGACCAGCCTACATCGTGTGGTGCAGGCCTAGGCAGACGCTTTGGATCGTGAGGGCCCTAAAGGAGTGCTGTTGCTTCATTAGGATCGGGTGATCAACATGGATTTCCTTAACCTCACCACGTCATTGCGGGAAATCCAGCAGGCCCTGGAAGGCTGTGCTCCAGGGAACCAGCATAGGGACTTTTTGAGATATTGTAATGTGTACACTTTGGGTTACGCAGAGAAGGCCTGGCATCAGCGGAATGCTGCGGCAGTGACCCCACTCTTTCTCCATAAGATTGGAAATTGCGACAGCACGGTTTGTCCAATTTGTGGAGCGTTAGGTGCATTGGGAGGGCACTACCTTATTTCATGCACGTTTACTTCTGTGGGGCACACCTTCCTTGGCTATCTGCTGCCCCTCGCACGGTTTAAGCACTGTCCAGGAGGTTATGGTGGCCGGCATTCCATTTAGCAGGCACCCTCTGCCGGCCGCTGTTTCTGATATCCTGACGGTTTGCCTAGCTACGGTTCAGGACCAGGTGTATGAGTCTAACAATGCGTGCACTGCGAGTGGACACAAGCTGCTGTGCCGATGCATTTTTCAACTGCAGAGCGCTGAGCACTGGTTCTTCACACAGTAGCATCAGGAGGGCCTCTTTGTTCAGCAGTGGACTCCTTTGCTTCCTGCTTTGCAGCAGCTGTACTTGCCACATTTTTCTTTCTTCCCACCCCATCTTCTGTACCATCATAATCTTTTTTCCTTCTTCTAGCCAGGATCAGATGTGTTCGACTTTTTTAACGATGTTCGTCTCTACTGTGGCGGGATGTTCCCGCACGTGGTATCCTGGTGGGTTTCCTTCACGAGATCACCATAGCTATCACGCTTCCACAGTCGTAACCGCTGATCCGTCCTGATAATGCAGTTTTACACATGGTGCCACGGGAGTGGCCTTTTTGGAGCCTTTGTTTGTATGGTGATGATCCCTTGCTTTCAACATACACTTGGCTTATTGTGGATCAGGACATTTGCGCATGCTTAATTCGGTTGACACCATGCTGTCCTTAAAGTGTAAGGAGGGACCAGTACACCAAACAGTGATTGCTTTGTTGTTAGGTTTGTATCCAGGTGAGGTTTCCTTATCACTCTCGTACAATTACACAGTTGCATGCCTTAAACTCCCAGCAGCTCTTTATGTGAATTATCGTCATCACATTTTTCATACATCTGTGATCTCGGTACTCCCACCGACATATGCTAACCATGCATTGTGGATTTCCTGCATTTCTTTCGCTTAGTTCCTTTCCACGGAATTTTTTCATTTTACATATGCATATTGATATTTACCCAAAACATATTCATTACAGATGAATATTTCTAATTGACGCCGCTCCACACAGGCAGACCTTTGAAGTGGAAGTTTTTAAATCAACAAGGATTATTAGGTATGTATTACATGGTTACTTACCTCTACAACACAGCAGCTCGCTAGGCTTACTACAGTCGGTGACATCTCTACATGTGTGTACTTTCTGCAACACAAATGACATATGTTGATCCATTATATATGGTTTCGGCCATTTCCAATGATTACATTTTTATGGGCAACCTTCACCTTTTTACCTAAGTATGAATTTATTTTCGCAACACGAACATTCATCCTAGCTGCATATTTGTCTTTAAAGAAGTTTGACCACTGAAGAACTGAATGCAAAATTTTTTAAGATCAAACAAACTTTTTTTGCAATTCATGGATATCCTGGGGTAAGTAGAGAAGTTAAGCAGTGCTGGTGAGTAGGTTTTAAATTTTTTCTTTTAGCTCACTGCGCATATCATGATAGCAAAGCACATGCTAGACATTGGACACGTGCCATTTACAGCTCATCTTGCCTAATGCAGTTATACAATAGCAAGTGTGGGCAACCCTCAGTTACCTTTCTATTCACATATGGTCTCTGTCAGTTTCGTAACGGTGGTTAACTGGGAGGCTGCCTGTGCTGGTTTCTCCCTCCAGTTCCTTCCCCCGTCTCTTTCCTTGCCCGCTCCCTTTTCCCTACACCTTCTTCTACCTCTGTCCTTTTCCTTTCCTTTACCCCCTTTTTCCTTTCCTTCCTTACTATTCCTCCCTTCACTTGTTTCCTTCTTCCTCCAACTTATGTTTTACTCCCCTCCACTAACTTCCTTTCCCACTTGTTCCCCTATTTCCCTTTCCTCGCCCATTTTCTTCCCCTCCCCTCCCCTTCTTTTTTCCTCTTCTTATCCATCCCTTCCCTCCTATCTCCCCTTTCCTCATCCATCCTCTTCAACTTTCTCACCCTTTCCTTTTCTCTTCCTCTACCCCTCCCATTTTTTCATCTCACTCTCTCCTTTTACCATCTCATACCCCTCCACTTTCCTCTTACCCCTCTTTCCCCTTCCTTTCCCCTTCCTTTCTCTTCAACCTACCTTCTCTTCTCCTTCACTACTTTCCCTTTTCTCCTTTTCCTGTTTACCTTTCCTCACTATCTCATTCTATTTCCTTACCCCTTTATTTTTTTCCCCTTCCTCCACCCCATTCTGTTTCCCTTCCCTGTCCTTCCTTTTCCTCTTTCCTCTTCCTTCCTCCTCCAACTTCCTCACCCCTCTCCTTCACTACCTTCCATTTCCACTTTCCTCATTTCTTCCCCTTCTTTATCCTTTACACAACCAACATTGGCGGTCTCCACCCCATGTCTAATTGTGTGCTATGCCTCGTGATGGTTGAGGCGGTGGTCCAGGGGAGGGTGCATTTTGTTCTTCACCACGTTTACTTGCGGCCATGGGCATGCTTTATCTTTGTGCTTTCCAGCACCCTACTATGTTTTCTGTTGTTTAATGTCTCCCCCAGAGCCATTTTTAAGCAGTAGGTTCATTACCCATTCAATACTGCATTTAATGTTTGCAAATCATGTTTTTTATTTGAAGCACTTGCTAGGTATAGGGCAGCTTCTCGTTGTCCATTTAAAATTACCTTGCAAAGGTATGTACTTAGACATGCAAGGCTTAATCTTTGAGACAAGCATATGACTACTGGCAGGATCAAACAGGTAGCAGCCTTTTTACCCCGGTGGGTGCACTGGGCACCCTAGCCGGTAAAGGCTTTAGTCCCACACCTTAATAATGTGGCAGGACAGAGAGGGTCATGCCGACCCCTGCTGTCCTTTGTAAGACATGACTGTTGCAATTGGCATCAAATGAAAATCGCTTACGACGAGGTGGCATTTGATTGGTTTGCTTGCATAATCATTCTAATTGATTGTAACAATGTTTCTGCGTAGGTAACAATGTTCTCATAAGCGAATTGATGGTTTTTTGTGTGCAAGCTTTTGTTGGGTAACTTTTCAAGTAGATAAACATGCTCTTTAAACATGATGCAGTGTAAGGGAAAACATTTGGTGAGTGTAACAATGTGCTTTTGTAACAATGTTTACTTATAGAGTAATGAAAGTATTTAGGTCAAAATAAAAGTAGAAAATCCTTAAATGATGTCAACGTTTTTGTTCGGAAATCTTTCGTCCAGAACTGTTGTCTTCCTGTATTTATCTACTAAATTGTTTTATAGCCTAAGGAAGTCGGGTTTCTGGACGAAATATTGCCATCATTAACAGATTTTCTACCTTTATTTCGACCGAAATATTTTGATTACCACCAATTGGTCAAGAGTCGTAAATATGTGATTAATGTTTGCTTAACTATGCATTGTTTGCTTGTTATGTAACAGTGTTTGTGGGTGTATTGCAAGTAATCAAACATGTTTTCTTCCATCATTATGCATGTTCGGCAACAACATGTTGCATGTAACAATTTTTTTGTACGAGTAACAATGTTGTTGTTTCTTTTTCCCTACAATTTTTTGCTTGTACCAGTGTTTGTGGGTGTATTACAAGTAACCAAACATGTTCCTCGAACACGATGCATGGTGGGCAAAAACGTAGGCTGCGTGTTACAATGTTTGCATGCGAGTAACAATGCTTTTCTTCATTGATGTGCTTGTTTGCTGTGTACAAGTGTTTGTGTGTTTATATAAAGATAAGCAAACATTTTTTTCCCAACAACATGGATCATGAATGACAAGCTTTGGTGCAAGTAACAATGTTTTTGAGCAATACACGCGACTTTGGCAATCAACGTTCCTAGTATGCTTGTGTTTAACAAGTAATTTATTGCAAATTTGAATTTCATGTTCCAAAACATGCATACGCTATTTTAAATTCGAACATCGCGCACTGAATGAATCACATGAAACACGAAAAATCATGCCAGGTCTCAATGATTTACAATGCATTCCCAACGTTTGTATACAAACTTAGAGTATTTAACTTATAAACTTAACAAAAAAAGAGAACTATTTTGAAACAAAAACGTAATTACACGTACTTTGATAAAAAAAATTATAAAGAATTATCGCAATTACAAATGTTGTGCAACAAATTCATCGTATTAAAATATAAAAAAAATTAAAACTCAGCAACTTACAGTGAATAAGCCAAGTCATGCAGTTAAAGGGTCAAATTTAGCTAAAATTTTTGGAAGACATCGCACTAAGTAAAAAAAATTAAAATTAACAAAGTAATGTAATTTAAAATGTTACGCAACAAATGTGCGAAGCAGGGCGTTTTGGCGCTGCCGGTTTGGCTCGGCTGTTTCGGCATCACCGTTTTGGCGTCATTTAGTTTAGCGTTGCGCTGATTTGGCACGCACGTTTTGGCGCCGCTATTGCCGCGCGACCTTTTTGGCGCTTAGTTAATCCGGAAATATCAATACAAATATAATTACAAATAAAGAATACAGATATTATATTTTAAATTTGATGGCTTGATTAAATGCAAAACATTTGATAATTAGAGGTCGTGGATAATTGCAGTTTTTTTTGTATAAAAGAGGACGTTTTTTGTTAACAAAGGTTATATATACAATTTCGTTAGTATTAAAATGGAAACTTTTACTACAAAGCGTGGCAAAGAAAAGTTGGGTTACGAAGGATATTCTTATGTTTTTGATAAGTTTAGTGCAGATCGTTCCAAGAAGTTCTGGCGATGTGAGTTGAAGAACGAATGCAAGGCCCGTTTACACACCACTGTGAATAATGCGGAAGTTCTGTTGCAGATGAACCAGCATAGTCATGGAAGTGATGCAGGGCAAATTCAAGCTGGCATGATAATGACTGGGATTAAAAAGAGGGCACTGGAAACAACTGAAATTCCGTCTGTTATCCTCAACAGTTGTCTGCAAGGAAGCTCCACTGCTGTTCAAGCGAAGATGCCAAATAAAGATGCCATTCGCAAGGTTATTCAGCGGAGCAGAAATGACAAAAGGGTTGCTTGTCCAAATCCCGTTGATCGAGCTTTAATTGTTATTCCAGAGTCATATCGGATGTATAAAGTGGAACCAGATCAGTTGGAAGAATTTCTTTTATGGGATTCGG
>JAQGAE010003236.1:0-15282 GCA_034696685.1 Julus scandinavius | reverse complement strand
CGTAAGAAGACTGGAAAGTTCAAGAAGGAACTTCATTCCTGCTGCCCAGGTTGCCACCAGGTGGGTGGAAAATGATATAAAAGGGAACCTGGTCAGCAGGAAGGTAGTTCGGTTTTTGGGGCCTGACCAAGCTGGTCAGCCTCGCTCTTTTATGTGATACGGTTTTTTGTTTACTAAAGTCCTGCGAGTTAGCAGGCAAGTGTCAACGTTGTGCTTTTATGTCCTTTTATAAGTTTTTTACGATTAAATCAGTTACAGTCTCTATCGTGTCACTGCTGCTTTCTACACGGAAACATAGCGAAGTGAGCTGCACACCTTCATAATTCCAAGGAAATTGAACCAAACACTTTCAGTTACACTGTATTATATTCGCATTAGCTTTTTTCATTAATATGGGTTTTGTTTCAATTGGAATCTGATTTATTTACACGGCTAACATACATATACTGTTGGTGTCGCGATACAATGTATCATTGTGAGTACTTTGTCTGTAATAATGTACGTACCACCATGCAGAAGGAAAACAAGATTTATTTACAAAACATAATCAAAAGTTCACATTTGAAGTCATATTTCTCACAAATATTCGTCTACAGCTACGTGTCGTTCAGTGTTTGCATGTTTCGAAACGTTATACGAATTTTATTACAAATTTATCATCAGTGGCCTACTTTTCTTCTTGCTAGGGCTCAAGAAATAAGGGAATCAATGAAAAGTTTTCCCGTTAAAATTGCTGTTACTTTATGCTAATGTGAAATTCATCATTAAAATGTCACAAAAACTTTCAGTAAGAATGCTTCAAATTTAACAGCTCTAACTTATTTTTCAGTATTTCGCCTCCAAAGTGTCATCCTTAGTTAATAGATACATTGTATTTTTCAAAATACGTACGAAAATATGTTTACGAACTCTCCATTCAGACAACATGTGATTTACTGTGAAAATCTTCTAAAATGTGTAAAAAAATGTTAGAAAAAGTTAGTTTTTCAAAATAGTTCGCCTCTGTGGCATGGTGGCACAGTATTTTGCTTGTGTCCATAAATCCATGGATCCTTTCCAAAAGAATTCTGAAGTCAACTGCTATATCTGCTTTGAACAAGGATATTTCAAATGTATACGCTCGTGAATATTATATGTAGTGTTGGGCAGTTAATGAGTAAATTGAATGATTTTGAGTAACGAGTAATAAAGCACCGAGTACGAAGAGTAATTGAATACAAAATGTATAAAAGTAATTGAATGCAAATATACTCAAAACGTATGAGTACAATGCACTCTATTACGAAAATGTGCTCACAAAGGGGGCCAATGTGAGTACCAATGTAATCGAGTACATTGAGTCGCATTTAATATATTTGAGTAACGAGAATGAGTAACATCAAATGAGGTTCATCCTAAATGTCAATGTTAATGTAAATGTTAAAGTATCCTAATTTTTACATTTCTACTTATGATATTTTTATTATCGAATGTTGTGTTCTTTTTTTCCTTTAGTTGTTAAGATTTTGCTAATGTCCAAGAGGGTTTGTGTTCTCAGAATCATTACTATTTTTTGTAATTTTAATTGTTTCTGCTTGTACAAAAACCAATGGTGTTTAAAATACATTGATTTCTCAAAACAATACTTGTGCAATCCACCATACTCGTAATCAGTACTCATGAGTACAAATTATACCCAGGTCTGAATACGATACAACTCATACTATAAAGTATAATTTAAGTTACTCGTAATCAATACTTCTGTACATGAGTATACATATTTACCCAAGTTTGATTACTCATGCCATATGACTACTGTTTACATACATGTACTCTACATTATACTAAGTCTACTGCAATCGTAATCAGTACTACTCATTACAAGAACTTGCCCTCGATGATGAAACTTTTGTAAATGATTTAATTGTGCATTAGTATGTTTACCTGGTGATTTCAAATTTCCCTAAAAGCGTCATATAACGAGACTGTGGCGTTTGGTTAGTATTTAATGTAAAGCATTTAATGTTGTCAGCAATGTTTCTGTTTCGAAAACCTGCATTGTCTCAGCATTAACCTCTTCACACTAGGATGGACAATTGCATTCTCATCGCCTTCACATTTGTCAACAACTCTTCTTGAACGCGACAAGTGCAAGACGCTCATTTCTCAAAACTTAATTAAGTTAGGTTGCCCTTTTCAAAACGATCTTAGAAGCCCTGGAGATTTGCAATGGGGAAAAATGAGATTCCGATGCCATCCAGGCACTGATTTTGCAGTCGGGAGATGACATTCCTTAGCTGCTTTTGTCGCTGCCAAAACACGCTTTCATTTGCTGGATATTTTTTAATCTGGATGATATCGTGAATGAACAAGGAAAACTGTTTTGGGTGATGTCGAGGGAATTAAATATCCCGTGCAATGGGGAAATGTGGCATGTGATAAGCGTGTAATAATTGTCTAAAATGTATGCATGCATGCTGTTTGTTCCTTAGAAATCTAATTGATGTTAGGCATATTTTGGAAATTATTTGCATTATAATTTTTTTAATATATTGCATTCGCAAAATATATTTTAGATGCGTGTCTTGAGTGACAAAGGTTAATTGAAGTCAAATAATTCTTTGTCTTCAGTTCGTTTGGGAATACATTGGTTAAACTTCCCTATATGTACATGTATATCTCTTGGCGTAATCCACAACTTATTAAAAAGTTGTCTAACAATGTGAACACTTTGTAGAGAACACAATAACTTAAAAAAATACGAGTACGCCAAATATTCTCTCATTTTTAGTTTTCAAAAATCCAAATTATTTGACTGAAACAGAGAGGTGGTATTACAAGCAGAAAAAACTGTATGCATTAAATACATGAATTCGATAAATACCATGTCTACGTTTGCAAATCTATACTTGTAACAATGTAAAGAAATTTATTTAAACACTGTAGAGAACACCACTCGAAAAATAATTGTAAGTTGAATATTTTCTACTTATATTTCCATTTTAGATTTCAAAAATCCAAATTATTTGATTAAAACAGAGATGATATTACACACTGTAAAAAATTTGTTTTGTATATACTTTTTTTGATAAATCAATGTCAAAAAGCATTCCTGTTAACAAACCAATGCACATTTCACTTAAATATACATGAAGTTTTACTTTGCTTGCAAATTTAAGCTTTAATAAAAATCTAAAAGTAATTGACATGAAATGTACACATTTCTTAAGTTGAGACAATGCTGTTTTGTGAAGAAATTGTATGCACATACTGTAAGTTGCTTTAGCCAAAAATCTACTTTACTGCCATAATGAAGTTTAAAAGCCATCTATTTTCAAAATAATATAAACTACATATTTTTTTAAGTTTGTATAGCAGATTTTTTAAAAGCAAGAAAACTATTTTTTTACGTAAGTGCTTTTATCTCAAAAAAGGCTTTAGGTATCTGAACCTCACATTACGAAGTTGCTTTTTCCATATATGTCGATGGAGAAACATGCTGGCGTTGTTGTTTTTGAACAGAAACTAAATATGAAAGTTTTACTTTTTCTTTTCTTTTTTTTCATCCCCACTCTACCGCCCTGGACCGATGTTAAATTATGCATAAGCATGTTAAATACACGAGTTTTGCACAGAAAAATAAAAAATTGAAAATGCCAACGTGGGTGGAATCACTATAAAAGTCAAAAGTTAATGCAGCAAACAAAAGGCAGAAATTGAATGCGGTTTGGCATAGCATAAGCACGCATAATGACGTGGCCCTAATGTATCACGTGTTTTCCATGGATGAACCATGCTTTGTTGAATGGGAAGTAGGATAAAAAAAAAACACAAGAGGAAATGCATTACGAGGAAGAATACTAACCAGGATGATGAGGACAGAGACTGAAATAGCTGCAGTGAGGGCATTCTTTTTTGGCATCCATTAGGATTTAAAAATTCTATAAGCTTTTAGGAAAGTAAGCAAGGTTTTTTTTCCCCACACAGTTGGCTTGGGCGCCTCTCAGGAACGTGCATGTGTTTAATACTTTAATGTAGAAAGGAGTTTCTTAAGCCCAAGTGGAATTTGGGAATATGGAGATCCAGCAGCTGCAAGAACTTGGCAATTAAATTCTGCATACGGGTTTGGATTATTATGGAAATCAAGTGTAGACTCAGTTGGAATAAAAATAAATGTTTTAATATATGGAGATGCTTCTAGGTTTACAGTTGACGAATTCTGTCTTGGTTCTGGAATCCTGTAGTTGATGGGATTTTTAAACATGACGAAACTGGGAGACCTCAATGGATCGTTGTATTATTATTATTATTTTAATGCAGAGGGTTTTTTCGTTTTTGAGTCCTGACATTGCTCAGATTTTGTCTTAGACGATATCACATAACTGTTGTAATTATAATCGTTAGGATGCTACCCTACTTCGAGCACAGTGAATGCTACATGAAGCAATTTATGGCGTAAATTCGTGTTATGGTATATTTGTAGTTACAAGATTATTTTGTTTTGAAAAAATATGTACCCTGCAATAGTTACTTCAGTGTACATTAGATTTCTGACCATTTCAAAATGTTGTAAAAGTATGTTTAGGCATGTTTTTTGAATTAGAGGACCAAATATATTATATACATTTACAGTATATAACCTGTCTAAATGTATACTCCTGGGACCGGTGAAAAATGTGCTTTTAGACAGGTTCATATACACCTGGTCCCAAGTCGGGACCAGCACATTTTATGATTTTAGAGAGGTTTTTCATTTACACAGGATGTATTTAGACAGGTTCTACTGTACTACCAATTTTAATTTCACATCTAGATTCTATAATAGTTTCTTCAGCGTACATTACATTTCTGACCATTTCTAAATGTTTGAAGTGGGATTACAACCCTATCCCTTTAAATGGGTCAAATTTGCAAAGACACTCACAGTCAAACAAAAAAAGATTAAATAAAAATAAAAATTGTTTAAGATAGCTTAACAAATCAGCAAGGGGCTTCGCTTGTCATTTTTCACTTTAAAATAGTAGATTTTTTTAATTAAATTATTCTTTGAATTTTGGCACTTACAACTTGCCTATCTCATGCTGCCACCTGCTGGCAACGTGTGCAAAAGAACGGACTTTTTTCAAATTTGTATATTAATTTAAACCAAATCTACCATTTAAAAGTGAAAAACGCTAAGCATAGCCCCTTGGTGATCCATCAAGCCACCCCAAACAATTCTCACCCCACCCAAACCTCCCTCATTGAACCCATTGAAAAGGATACGGTTGTGATCTCTCTTAACGATATTTTTAAGGCAAGTTGGTTGGGTTAGAGACCCAAATTTAAATTTCATTTGGGAGTTTTAATATATTACACTTCTACTATTAATTTTGACTTCACATCAATAGTGTCTGAGTGTTTCTGAATGTTTTAAATATATTTTGAGGCATGTTTGTTGGGTTAGGGCACCAAATTGAGATTATATCTGGCCGTTTTAATATATATCCGGAATTCAATTTGACGATATTGAGTCGATATATAAAATATACACCCAACGATCAACGTCGTTAAATTGAATTCCTGATATATTAAAACCCCCAGACACAAATATACTTTCTATATAAAACTGGCATTCTACTGGATTTTTGAATCTATTTCCGATAATTAATGTAATCCACCGAAATACAAATATCGTCTGCATTCTTGTGTAGGCAACTGAAAGACTTGTAATATTTACGTCCATCATGAAACAATGACAGGTGCTAACATGTTCTTGTAAGGATGGGCCAGGTATCCATTTTTGCTGTAGTACCGGCCTGCTGATGTCAAATAAAGCAAACTTCTGAATATTCCAAATTTTGTCATGATGCAATATGGGTTAATTCAGGTTTGGATTATAACTTTTTTGTACATGAAGGATGTTCTTGTAAGAAAAGTTTGTGCACCGGTTCAGGCACTAGTTAGGTTCTTATAATGGGTATAGTGTTTGGATTCTGTAATCAGAGTGTTCACATATTTTCTGTTTTCATACTTATTATTGTTAGGCGTTTACAGTGTTGAATCGCCTGGAAGAGTATGGAAAGTAATTGAAATTAAAAAAGGATGGTACTGAAGAAATTCACGAAACATTCTATAAGGTATGATACCAACTTGTGTTGCAATCTTTGGCAGTTGTGAGTCGTGTTTTCACAATGTAAAACTTGTTTTTGAAGCTGCATTTCTACGTGATGTCCTTCCAAGATGGGTTCTTTAGAAATGGTGATGGAGGCTGATACTTGGCAATTGTTGACAATAGATGCGACTCCCATTCAGCGAATAACAAGGACCAGAGTTCTTCATTATGCAAGGGCGCTCTTTACCTCAGTCTTCTTGGCAGTGAGGGAAGTGGGGTCAACCTTAATTTCCTGGATGATTCGTTGGGTGCATTGATGCATGAATTTGTGCCTGGAGAATACGAAATGGTAAGACCTACTCAATCAAGCAATCATTACTTGCTCGCTGACCATTCGCAGAGGAAATTGAAAATCTTGATGAAAGATCCTTGCTTGTTTATCGCAGGCTA
Source organism: Julus scandinavius (assembly GCA_034696685.1). Taxonomy (NCBI): domain Eukaryota; kingdom Metazoa; phylum Arthropoda; class Diplopoda; order Julida; family Julidae; genus Julus; species Julus scandinavius. The sequence goes on along the minus strand of JAQGAE010003236.1, from coordinate 8,759 downwards.
TGTGGTTTCCTGAGCATTTGAAGATCAATTTGCCAGAAAAGTACGTTTGTCTTAAATTTGTTATTAAATTTCACCAAAGCAATGAATGAAATGTGTTGTCTTATGATAACACAAACTGTTTAATGTTTATTCTATTACATTGCGGTATAGTTTGTTTATCTTGGACTTTAGTTAGTTGTCTGGATCATTTTCTCAAACTGAATTAATTTAAAATAGTTATTGATATCATGTTTTCAATCGTTCTACTAACTGAAGCGCTAAGAATGTATTGAAAGACAATTTATTTTATTTTTTGCAGTTCATTTAACTTTCATTATGGTATACAGCATGAGTAAAAAGTCTGCCCGCCCCCTCCCCCCAATATTTTTAACTGAAGCAAAATTGAAAATTGTGATGAGGGGAACATATAGGGACCATGGGGTGCACAATTTAATGGTGCAAAACTATTTGGCCTTTGACCATGTTTTCAAGGTCATTCACACAGGAAGTACTTGAAGGATGCAAAATAGACATATCGTTTGATTTAGAAAGTTGTAGAGGAAGATGGTATCTGTCTAAAAATGCGTTATTTAGTATTACAATGTCCTTCTGTGAATTAATTTTAAGTTTGTTGTCATAGACGTTGATGCACTCCCACACAGCTTCGAAGCATTGTAGTGAAGCTATGTGACCCATTTCAATGGCCTTTGGGTCCAATATGTGCTGTATAGCAAACCATAGATTAAAAATAGTAATAATATGAAAAATTATGATAAAAAACAATATAGTATTGAAGATTTACAATTTTTCACTACTTGAAAATTGAGAATTTGCAATATACTTAGGGTAACGATTTCTAAAACTCTTCAAATATGAAATGAAATGCATGCTTGTACTACAATATGAGCATTTATAAATTCAGTTTGAAATAACCGGAAATGAAAATGTTTTCTGAAACATGTCTAACAATATTAGCTCTAACATAAAGCCTTGGAAGATAAAGTGCCAGAATGCATTTTTTGCATGTCCTTAAAAATTAGTCTGTACATACAATGAACAAACCAAAATTGAACTTGCAAGCAGGAAAGAAAATCTGGCAGTATATGTTTAATAACTTTTTTTGAAAAAATAGTGAATGAAAATCATATCTTCTAAATTGATTTTTCAATGACTGAGCATTGCCATAAATGGTTTTTTTTAATAAAATTCCATCGCTGTATATGACAAAAAAGCAAGTGTTATCTCACATACATATGCTCGCTGAACTGTATGAGACTTTGATTAAGTGGGGTTTGGACATAGGTGTCAAAAACAAGACTTCGCCGAATTTCCTTTGTGGTATAATCAATAAGTTGCCATGACCCATGGCGGCTTATTGCAATGGCTAATGGTGTTATTCTCCACATTGATTCAATAAGAGACGAAGCAAATGACGTTCCTTCGTCGCAATCTCCAGGGATTGGATCCCGTGTTAAAACCGAATTGAAAGACACTACAAAATGAAGTAAAAGCTGAAAACTTTTTTTTTCGTAATTGCCTTGGAGGCCGTTGTATTTCATTTCCAATCGTGGCCCTGTTTTTACATTGGGAAACAACTGTTATTAAGAAGCTATCTGATTGGGTTTCAAGACTGCTTTTCTGGATGTAAAAATGATGCATGTTGAAAAGCCTGGATATCTTGTTAAATTAGTGTACGGTGCCGTGGGGACAGTTGGACGTATTTCAATTCTTTTTTTTTCTGCTTTCTACAAAGTTGTCATCTAATTGTGTTCAATCGATATGTTTATTTTTGTGTATTTCTACAGGTTGTTGCATTACTGAAATGGGCACATGTTGACCTTTCTTGATACATATTTGCAGTAAACAGATCAGATTTCATAAATGCACTTGTGTACTTGTATGCTGATCTATTTCACATCAAATTTCTATATGGAATCCGAATATTGTGCAATATATGCAATATGCTATTCTGTATACTGTTTTATGATCAATTTTCTAGGAGAGAATTTACATATTTATTTACATTACTTGTTTATAATTTGTTTTTTGTTTTTGTCGAATATACACTGACTGACGATGTGAATACGTTATGGTCCCCAAAATTTTTTTAGGAAAATCAATAAAATCGAGAGTTGAAAATATAGAATTATACAACTTAGGTATAGTTATTATACAAATATAAAATATGGCATTCTCAAGTTTTGCAGAATTCTAGTATCTATATGCAACATAAAAATGAATCGATCATCGCTTGTAGCTGCTATCTTCGCCTAAAATTTTGGAAAATTTTGAAAATATCTAAATTAGTTTAATTTGATGTGTTTAAAGAAATATACACGATCGTGGCCAAAAACTCTCAAAGAGTTAAGATTATTTTAGTGTAGCCAACAAAAACGCCTTTTATCCAGAAATTTGTCAGCGTTTACATCATTATGTAAACCTACTGTTCAATTCAGTAGCCTACTATCAACATAGAAATATCATATGGCAGAGGATGTATGGTATTATATAACCTGAATTTTCCATCTGTATTATGTTTTAACAAATATTTGGCTCAAAATGTGAAATTAAGTTTCCAAACATGACTGCGAGATTTTGTGCACATGCAACTAAATTTTTCTCCCATACTGATATGGGTCATAACACAGTGGTATATAATGTAAAAATCACTTTATAAATTTAAAAAATGTCACATTTCTTAAATATTCTCATAACTTCTGCGATGAATTTGTGACGATGTCTAATGTTTAACAATTTATGTTCAGCAATATTTCATGGGGCAAATAGTTTCCATAATAAATTTGGCATCTAAGAAAAGCCTCTTGTGCTTAAAGCATATCAGGTGGCGATTTGGCGAAAATATTTAAATATTAACGTGTTGTTTTGTTTGAAACAAGTCAATTCAAACCTCGGGCACTTTGAGTTCCTAAAATGCTCAATTGAATGGAAACTCAGTTGGAACCCACATTCAAAAACATAAACAGAACAACACAGCCATATGATTTGTCTACTCTACACAAATACAAATGCTGTTTTTTATGGTATTGTTTCCTGGATGGAACAAGAACACAAAAAAGATAAGCTACCAGTATATGGGTTAAACTACAAGATTTAGGAACAAAGCTTTTTTTTTGATGGATTTACATGGTAAACATATATTTATCTCTAGAAGATCCCCCTCCAGTGAAATCTAGATTATAAAAAACAGAAAGTTGTAGACTGAAAAGCCAGCTTCGTGGCTGGTAGCTCCAGCTGGAATTCACTGAAATCAGATAAAAGTTTTAAAAAATAGTCGAAATAAATATATTACAGATATGGGTCCAAGAATTTTTCTTTCTTTGAAAAACATCATTTTCTTGAGAACGATGCAAACTTCGGTGTAATTAAATCTCTGCTTCTTGCTATCGATTACTACTGAAGTATGCTCTGCTAGTTCTTCACACAAATTACAAGAAAAAATTATCTTAATATCATATAGGATGAGGTTGGGGAAACCTTAGCAACGTTATTATTTCAGAAACTATTTAAAATGAGCACGTTGCATTTCATTTATTTTGCATAATATTTTATTAAGATGAAAATTGAAAATACCGATTTTCTCAAATATACTTTTATCTCGCAAGAAATATTTTGCATACTTTAGCAACAATACTGTTCGCAAAAATATATTGTATGTGCAGAATGGTAAACAATTAGGAGTGCCTTTATTCAGACTGTAAAAGAGGACCTATACTATTAAAATCTGGCTGGCGCCCGCTTATACACCTCGTCAGACACCAAATGGCCCTCGGTTAGTGTCCATAATGATGAACTGGAAAGTAAATGTGTGTATTTTACGGTTTTTTACCCACATGTATTTGCGAATTGTTGACAATGGGGTTCTAAGTTGAATAAAAAAAACTTCGATTTTCGTTCGGTAACTATGCAGTGATTGTCGATATACTGAAACTAGAACTGTGGTATGGTACGTATTATATTTGTTTATAAAATACTAAAACTGTGCAGTGACTCAATGAAGTGTAGTAGTTAAGTTACAGGTTTTTTTTTCTGAGATACTATTATTTTGCAAAAAGTTTTAAAAAAATATTTATATATAAAAAAATAGTTGCATTGCTATAGTTGACTTATTGTATTTCAATTTGTTTTATTGCAGTATATAGTGGATTTCAGGTTTTATGGAAAAATGTGGCTAGCGTTTTAATTAGCAAATATGCAGGAAAATATTAAAATACTGTAAATAATCACTCCTTAAAGTTCTTTTGTATCATGCTTTGTGTCACTTTCAATGATTTCCAATTTCTGAATTCGCATTCACAATGATAACATTCACAGATATTTTCAATACCTTCAAATTCTTCATTATTCCTAACATTTTGCAAGTCTGAAATGGCTTCATGTTAGTTAACTTTATCTTGTCACTTATTCCAAATAAGCAACATCTTGTTCCCAAATAAGCAAAAACAAGGCTGTTTACTGTATTGTATTTTATTCTTTAACAAGTGTACCAAAGAAAAGCTGCTGGCCCGATTAACCAGTGCGCCAATCATCCAGAAATGTTGTGTAGTATGACATTCCAGTATCTTAATGATTGTTTAGCAGCCTATGTCACGTTTCCTGTCAAGTTAAATAAAGTGGAATAACTTACAGCTTTATTTGCAAGCATTTTAAGCCTCATTTAACCACTAATTTCGTCATGTAAGAGTATTTTCTCCATCTCAACAGATTTATTCAGCTGCATACTACCATTGGTTGTCACAATACCAAAGTGTGAAAAACACGTGGCAGAACCCATAAATTTGTCAGGATTAAGGAAAAGACGATGGATTCTTAATGATGTGCCCTTACATTTTTTCACGTGCAGTCAGCGTGCCTAACACTAGTCCGACATTGATGACTTTATTTTTATTTAATTCTTTTGGTTTTTTTGTTGTTGCTGTTCTGACTTCTTGTGGGGGTGGGAAGTGTTGAGCGACGTTGAAGAATGTCTCTTGCCAGTGCCACGCTAAAATCAGTTTGAGCAATGACTTGCGTGAACAGATTTAGATCAGCAACCGAAAATAAGTTTAGCACAAGAGGCTCGTGTAGTAGGCTACTTCACTTGAGTGCAGCAGTATTTATGTGAGGACTAATTTAATGTTTGAGCAAATGGTCCAGAATTGATAGTTTTCGCACATGGTTACGTGTCTCTGACGTCGCGTTGCACATGGCCTTTGTGGCCATGGGATTATCTTGACATTGCGTAGGGTTGACTTCTCATCATGCCATCTTCAGTAAGTGTTCTTTGCTCGTATTTCAAAGCAGTGGAATGCAAACCATATTATTTTCAATAATTTGTGATTCTGCAGGAATGTGCAGTGTGCGACTTTGTTGTTGTAGTAGTACTGTATTTCTATGTGAAACGTCTTGGAACTTAGTTTATTGGGAATGTATAGTGGGTTCCTGGTGTGTAGGACACTGGGATGGGCCGTTTATTTCAAACAAATCTTAAAAGAACAATACACATTCGTTAAACAACTAGGGTATTAATCGCTCATTTGGGATAATTGTATTTTATTTAAGGCAAGACAATAGCCTAAATTGAATAGAAAGACATAATTTCATAAGTGGAAAATGTTGGGAAATATGATTAAACTACGCATAGTTGGGATAGTTGCTTATAAGTAACGTAAAATGTTGGTACTATGGGTCAGTTTTTGGTGGGGTTTTTTGGGTTCTGGAAAAGTTTAACTGACCAGTATAATTGACCCTCCTCTCAACGAATACGACATCATTTTTACTTTCAGATTAACAGGTGCAGGGATATTCCCATCAATTTCTGTTCCAAAGTTACCACATCATGTGGGGTAATTTTGGGGTAGGGCTTTTTTTAAGCCATGCCTAGTGGGCAAATTATATAGGGCAAGATATGCTATAGTATCTTACATGTATATATCTATATTTAATGTTTTTCATATATGTCTGAAAATATTTCTGGCCATATATGAAAAAATGTGTACAACTCAGTTGGAATGGATTTGGACGACTTTGACCAATGGCATTTGACCAATTTTCAAGAGCCACACAGAATATGTATCATGTTCATGTTACAAATAACTATTCTGAGCATTATTTCCATGAATCCAAAATTATTTAAATTGCAGGCTCAAAATTACATATGGCAGCCTGGTATTTTAACAAAAATTATTTATGTTATATAATTCAAAACATCTAATTTGATTCCTTGTAGCTAACATCAAATACATAAACAGAACATTAAGGGACACAAAGTGCACAACAAGTTTTTTACGGTTAGGATACATATATATAAAGGGCATTTTTGTAGAACTAAAATCATACTTATTGTACATGTTTAATTTAATGCGACAGGGGATATACTGTATACTTCCAGCAATACGTCTGTAACCTAGTTCATTATCCTATCTTGGTATGGGGCTTTTCGTCGAGTTTACAGTAATTTGCTTATGCAAATTTCTGCACTGTAGTGGATAATAAAAACGTGATTACATAATGCCCGTCATTTATAATTCCGTTTCATGTTTATGTATACATGTATGTAAAATAGGCTATATATAGGGGAAGCCGTAGCTTTAAAAGAAATGACAACATTTTTGCTTTATCTATTCCGGCTGCTTGCTCTATTTTACATGTTTTATTAAAATTTCCCCTTGAAGGGGAAGATAACGTCAATACCCGCAATGGTATAACTTCCTGACTATAAATTCGATTTAACAGATGATGTTAGATGCAAAACGTGTTCCTCACGTGGAATGACTTTTTTTTCGAGGACTTACGTACATTTGTAGAAAGCACACTTCCATAAGTGAGCTGTTGGAATTTAGATTTACAAGTTTGTCTATAATTTTTTAGTGTTTTGTGACTTATTTAATTACCCATAAGAAGAAAGTCATAAAATTAGTAAATTTTCATTGAAGTAATTTGAATATGAGATGCATGTCTTACTGTTGAAATGCTCGTGCTGTTATGGGTTTTTAATGTCCTTGATTTAGATAAATTTGCCCTCATACTGAGAACTCATGAAGAGAAAACCATATGGTAATGAAAGTGAGTATTTAAAGTGCCATCACGACTTAATATTAGCCAGGTTATCTTACCAGTTAAATGTAATAGCTGGATTGTGCCATATTTTTCTGCAAATCAAGGTTTTGATTCAGTTTGATTATTCTGTATACAGTAGAACCTGTCTAAAAGCATACGCTTGGGGCCGGTGAAAAATATGCTTTTAGACAGGTTCATTTATACACGTGGGTCTTAAGTCGGGACCGGCACATTTTGTGCTTTTAGAGACGTTATTCATTTACACAGGATGTATTTAGACAGGTTCTGCTGTATTAACAAAAAAAAAGGCGTACATTCCCTCATCTGATTAAATGTTAGACTAATTTTCAGAATACTGGTTATGTTATTGATGTATACAAGTACAAAACTTGTAGTTTCAATTTTCACCAGCTGTGTTTGCTTATGTCTCTATATACTTTTTTTTCAAAAAATTATTTCTTGTTTATCCATATTTCTTCAGAATTGTGTATCTTTTGGAATTTAGTACATTTTTTGCAAAAAAATAACTAAATTTACAAGACTTTTCTTCATTAAAGTGTATCACCCATTATTTATTTCTCCCAATCTTTTTTCATTATGTTTTAATGTAGTTATAATAAATTCACATAATGTTTTGTTTCTACAATTTAATTTGAATAATTCATATTTACTCGAATAATCTCGAATGCCCCTATTTTTACACCACAATTATCCGTGATATTTCACTGGGACCTTCAAAATGGTACGCCATGTATATATTGTATGTACATGTATTGTACTATTTACCCTTTATAATGCCGCTAAAAAGTACTTCCCATTTTTTTTTCAAATTATCCATAACGTAATTTGAACTTTCAGAAACATCTTCATATTTCCCAAGGCAATTGTCTGGGGCTCAATGTTTTCACAACTCTTAATTATCTAATACTGATATAATGTATCCGCAGCCTTATATTGTCACGCACTGTATATGTATATATAAAATGTATATACACGTACAAAAATATGCTATAGTTGATGCATAGGAGATTAATTAGGTTTTTTCATTTCCTCATTTAGCTTACACTAATTGAACACATAAGATGATGTTTTTAATTCTGTTTTCGCATCAAGCAATTATAATCGCTTTATTAACAATGGTGACATAATGTGCAGCTGACATAATGTGCAGTTTTGGTAATTATATAAATTGATGGGACAGAAAACTATCTTAAAACGCTGTATGGATTACACTGCCATCGACAATATCATCTTCATGTGCGTATCCAATTGTGTAAAAAATTAAGCATTACGTCAAGATAATTTTTCCACATTTTTTAATTCTTATTATATAAAATTTAAGAAAACATTATCTAAATAAGTTGAAAGTTTCAACAGAACTTCAGTTTTAATGAAGCTTATAATGAAGCGCCAGAGTAAAGTATATGAGAGGCGGTCAAAATGTGTTGCATATTCGTTTATTGTTCGAAAACCAGATGCATTACAAAAATACTGAAATAGACATTTTAATGAGCAGTAAATTTGCTATTTTTCAATGTGAGACCCAAGTTTGTTGACACATTTATTCCAACGTTTGATGAGATTGGTTATATATCCTTCTCGTAAAATAAGATATGTGGGCTATGCAGATATTGCCGAACCTTAAGTCCCCCTACCCCCTTCCCCCCGAAATCCAATAATTTTACAAATTTCTACCAGAATCCGCCAATTTTTAACCCGAATCC
>JAQGAE010003235.1:0-15283 GCA_034696685.1 Julus scandinavius | reverse complement strand
TTCTTCATCTACTTCGATCCTTGTTTTCTTTGGGGTGAAAATCCTGAGTTCTAAGCCTATTGAGAAACGGTTTCAGATAATGTTTCTTTGTCGCCTCCAATTGATTGCCTCAATTGCCTCAATTGATGATTGGGTGCTGCTTTTTTTTTTTACTTAAATCTTCTCAGAATGTTTTATTTGTCTCGGTTTTGCTTTCGTGCATAGCTTTAATTATTAATGCCATCTCATGAAAATTAATTACCAAATAATGATGGCGTGTGTGTTTAAGTTTTCTACTTCATTCGATTTGTAAATATCTAATTACTTTTAATCGATCATTAATTTTCCACATTGCATGGAAACATCTCTATATACAGATAACTTTGTAACATTGATATAGGAAGTCTTACTATTTCCCAGTTATGTCCATTCATGATATAATTATATGATATAATTTATTTTTAAAAGTAAGAATATTGATATTGATAATTTTTTGGCTGTTAAAACTTCCTTATAAACTGTATTCCACACTAAGTTATATGTGAATAATTTATTTATGGACAAAGCTATGTATATATATATGAACATGTATGGACCATGTTTCGCCGTTCACAGGCCATAAATTACTTACTTAGCCATTGATAAGCCATATTGGAAATGCAGTATATAGACCAAATAAAACTGATATTGACTTATGGGCCATTCAAAAAGGACGTCCCCGAAATTCCTTCAAAAATGTACCCCTCCTCCTACTCCCTCTCCACTTGGAGTCAATTTTAGCCCATATCCCCCTCCTCCCTTCCCCCCTATTCTCTCTTAGGCGTACTTAATATTCTTCTTGAAAAGTAGGGTGTCCAGAAAAAGTTTTAAAACATACAAATTTCCATGCGATTTTTTCAAGTTTTTGTGATAATCGGAAATTTCCTGCCCTCGAAGAGAAATTCTAGCATCAAATCGGTGTTTTATACAAAGTAAGGCATTTGCAAACATTTACGAAATTTTAAATATTCAAGTACAGTTGGGGCTGGGGATATATTTATTCTGGTTTCCATTTACCACTTTCATGGACCTTTAAAACTTAATTATACCCTTTCTTCCTCCCCCACTCGTTCTTGAGGAATCCTTTTTGAATGGCCCCTTATACATAGGTCCCTTATCCTATATTCAAGTTTTTCACCATATATGGCATGTATCATCCATATGGTATTATGTCCTGTACTATCATAATACTAGTATATATATATGGCAGGGATCTATGTATACGAATATAATAAATGGCCATGAAAAGATGAATTCTAATTTATGTCCAATAAATGGCCATGAAAAGATAAATTCTAATTTATGTCCAATTTATGTCCATCGTCCATATATTATTTTTCCACCCAGGCATAGGTCAGACACATGTAGATATTTGGACATACACGACAATCGTTCTATAAATGGGCATAAATGTACAAGTGAATTTAAGGGCACTACGTGACTCGGCATGTCTTGCCTTATATGGGCATACATGTAATACATGAGTATGCAGTTCCATACATATTCCATAGATGTACCATGTATAATTGTATCACCCATAACACATTATCTGCATCAAGTTGTTTAATAAATAAGTCAAAATATTTAAAATTGGCATTTTGTGCATATTTTTTTCTGCTAAATTTTAAGCCTGAAAGCACATTTTTAAAATACGAAGCTTTAAATAACTGCACAGTAACTTTCCAGATATGCCATTTAAAAACTAATACATTCTCATAAATTATATAAAAGTTGCTTTTAATGTTTGGTTTTTGATTTTTGACGTTTTTCTTGATAAAACTTCATATTACAAGAGAGTATAAAGATCTACTCTTATATACCAAATATTGGAAAAATGTTACGTCAATTTCAAGATTTTAATATTTTACAACATAATTTAGGTGGATCACATTCATGCAGTGCTGTATGTATATATCAGTTAGGTTATGTTGTGTTACTCAGCAAATTTTTTTTTTTTCAAAAATGTAAAAATGAAGCTTAACGTGTGCACAGATGGTTTTATTCACGATTTGAAGCTTACGCAATACGAAATTCTTGTGGCATCTATTTGGATTTTATTGAGTTATAGCCCTACATGACTTTCCTTTTTATATCTTTATTCAGATATCGACAATGTTTACCTTTATACGCCTATCTCATCCAACAATATCTTTCAAGAAAAGCCTGCCTATTTTTTTCGGGGGGGAAAAAACTCTTCAATCGAGACTGGCAAGGTTTTTAAGACTAGCTGAATTATGCATCGTGGTATAATACGTCTGCTATCTTAATGCAGAGGGAACTCAACATAAAAAGCATCGAATTTATTGCAAAAAAAAAAAAAAAAAAAAAAAATCTTGCGAGAAAAATGCCCTTGTTGAGAAATCATTCTTGAAAATGGCAAACTTCTGAATGTAGTCTCGATAAGTTTCGTATCTATTGTAAAATTCTACTCTGTGTGTATGAATGTCAAAATATATACAGGATCTTATCACGGTATCGTAGTTGAAGTAATAGAAAAAAATTGTATGCTTTTCTTATTTTATAATCTCGTAAATGATGCATGAAGTTTTCTACGATACTATCAATTAATCCTAGCTTAAATTTGTCTACTTGACCTCTGGTCGTAAATCACTTAAAATTAAACGCGGCTTTGTGAACTGTATTTACGGTAGGTCGTAAATATTGGAAATAAGCAGCCTGGGTAAGAAAATTATATAATGTCATGTATGACTTATTATATCCCATACATGTCCAGATACGTGTTTGTCTGGAAACATGTCTGAACATGCATGAAAAATGGCATTTTTTGTCGATGTATGGACGACAGAGCTAACTTATATTATTTGTTAATTAATTAATATGGTACAGTGTAGTGTATAATTATAGATAAGTGATATATACATAAATATACAAGTGAATGTATGACCATATAAGGATATCATATGGTCACACGTTCGCATATATATGGACATAACAAAGTGGACACATCGATGTAGGGTCAAACATTCTCATATACTGTATGGCTATTTATAGACAAGTATGCCACATACAGGTATACATTGTCATTATATGTCCATAAATGTCTAATTTTTGATAATTATATAACATTATTTATAAACAACTGTGCCACAACTGTGTATATATATATTCAGGGTGGGTCAATAAAAAGTAAGCCAACTTTATAAAAATCATAAAATGGTTATTTGTTAATGGAATTTAATGAAAATTTGTATAAATATTGTTTTTATCTTTACTTTCGAATTTCCCTCGTTCTCTTTCTTTTTTAATGACGTAATCATTCCAATTTGTCTTTCAAAATGGCGTTTACTGAAGAAGAAAGAACCGCTATAAGTTTTTCCGTAAAACGAAAAATAACAGTGCTAGGCAATTTTTGAAACTGTTTCCGGAGAAAGGTACTAACTTTGAACATAAAATTGAAATTGGGTATTTTTATTGTATCCTATTTAAGTACACATGTTCAAATTTTCAATAAATTCCATTAACAAATAACCATTTTATGATTTTTATAAAGTTGGCTCACTTTGCAATTTCGGAGATATATGACCATACCGTATATAAAATTTTCAATATATACCTGTATACATGTTTGTGACATATAATATACACTGAAAATACTAAAAAAAAATTGGTATTTATTCTTAGTTTGCTCCATCACAGTTGGCAATCACTGCCAGCTCAATGTAGAGCCAAACAGCATTTCGATTTTGTGTTGGATATTCATTTAAATTAATAATAATTGATAAATTTATTTATTAGAGTGGTTTTACTCCGGCTTTTACTATTAAAACAGAGGATTTTATAATTTAATAATCAATTGATTTGTGGTTTGCCCTAGCAGTAGGCAATCACTGCCAGCTCAGGTGCAAAGTAGGGCAGCTCTTACAAATTTTTAATGAGTATTTGGTATTGGTCCATTATACATATATGGAACATTTTGGTATTTTTAGCACTTATACATCGAGTGTTAATACATCATAAGCAATAGTTTCATTACATTTTTTGAATATTTTATAAATCAAAATTAAAATTTTGAAAAATTGCCTAGCTGTCGTGCGATATTAGCAGAATTTACATTTAATGAAAACTTTCAGAAATGATAAATAGCATTTCGGTGTAACTTATACAATTAACTTTCCACTTTTAAAAGTTTTCGTCGAAGGGTGACGACCTCGCCCTGATTTCTCGTTAAAATTGTTGACTTTTCGCTACGAACTTATCTCGTTTTCCAGCCCCGAACTTTAAGGTCCTAAAGTCGAGAGCGGGCTTGATGGATTGCAGGCCAAGCGTTATTTCTGCAAATTTACGAAAACCTTTTTCCACCATTTTCTCATTAATCTTCGCCAAAATTACGATAGTGGCTTGTCATACGTAAGTCCGCCAGGCGCAAATTTTCCGCTCACATCATGCATACTTAAACAGGGTGTCGTTGCGATAAAATAAATTGGTTGTTCCAATGTTAATTTCTCTTTGGCAAAGTCTCGCATCAGCAATTGCAAGATTTGAAAAATACGAAGGAATTTGTGGAGATTGGCATCTTCTGCCATTAGCCACACATACTTCTGGCGTACGTTTGCATGTTGCCAACCCTGAAGATAAGCGTTTTCGTTCAACTTTGTCAATGCTTGTTCGCTCCAAAAAGCCCCCACTTTGCCTTTTAGCGATTCATTTATATTTCCTTCCTGTTGGTGATAACCTTTATAGCTCTTTAGCTCTTTGTTTCTGCGAGCTGTTGTCACAATCCTACGTTTGATCTTTGTCTCAGACAGTGAATTACAAATTTCTGCCTACTTTTTTTTGCCGCGCCAACACCCAAATTGTCAACTGTTTTTGGTAAAGGCAAAAACGAATTCATGAATTTTCAGTTTCAATTTCGATGCCTCCCAATTTGCTTCCTTTTTCCCTTTACTTTTTTTTTTCTTCAATATTAGCATTTTTGGAGGCCAGTCAACTAGTCCATAGCTGTTTTAAACTCTTGCTTGTGCTTTTTTTCGTTTTAAAGTCTTGTTTTGCATGTATTTCACTCGCTCCATTTCGAGATATATACTTATAGGATGCTAGTAAAAAATTCATCAAAAGACTCTGGAGCGTTTATGTAAAGTAAGATACTGTGCTGGAAGCGTATAAGCGATTTTTTTTACAAAATATATTCTGTAAACTTACTATACTGTGTATTTTGGTTTCGGTGTGAGTTGTCACGTTTTACTGTAATGTTGAGTTGGAAACCACCCTCAAATGTTACAAATTCAGTGGGGTTTTTAAAAAAAAATGCTACTTTGTTGCTTTTTATCAGAATTACATGGACAGAAAGTGATATGTTTTAATATCAAAAGCAAAATTGAGTAACGTAGTATTTGAGTACTGAGTACAAAAGTAATTGAATGCAAATGTACTCAAAACGTATGAGTACACTGCACTAGATTACAAAAATTTACTCAAAATGGGTAATTGCAAATGTCCTCGAGTATTAACGTAATCTGAAATTATGAGTACCGATGTAATTGAGTATGAATTCATTACGTTCATTTTTTTCCTTTAATTATTAAGCTTTTGCTAATGTTTAAGAGGGTTTAGTTAGTCTTCACATATTCTTTATGATTTTTTTTAATATTTAAATTATTTTTGTTTATAATAGAATCTATGGTGTTTAAATCAGTTCTCTAAAAATACTTTTGCAATCCGTCTTAATCAGTTCTCGTGTTTGGCTATGATACTTTCGCACAAGAGTACATATTTGCCCAAGTTCAATTACTAATTTCATATGACTATCGATTACATGTATTCTACTTATGATTCCACTGTAATCGTAAACAGTACTTCTATTCATGTGTACAATTTGCACAAGTCTGGATCGTAAGTACCTCGTTTACATAGCATTGGTTAATAATAAATATGTTTGATTTAAATTCTTAATCAGTTCATTCTGTGCCTTGATAAACATTATCTTCATTTCCCATGCTTTAGCAGTCTATGGATTATGCAATGGAAAAACAACTGTAGGTCTTTTGTATTAAACAGATTCGCCCGAGGACTGTTTGCTAACCTGTATATACTCTTATATGTCGATTTTCATAGCTGCATATACTTATTGATAAATGTAATTGCGATGTACATGCATTTCATATGCTCATATTTACATACCATTTCCATTATTATACATTTGTGTTTATCAATGTGATGGTTCCCATCAGTAAATTCTCATCCTTAGTCGCCCTGAGGTAGTTTCGATGGCATTCATATCCATTAAGAACTTTAACGAAAACAGGACATGTTAGAATCAGAGGAATTTATGTATAAAATCTATTGCAATGGTTATATTCAAAGTTACATTTGTTCTTTGCTGGCGGTAGTTTAATACATTTTATCAGTTCAATAATAATACACTTTGAATTTAAAAAAAAAGCAATAATTGATGTCTAGAATGTGGTATATAATTGACACTTAACCGTTGTGTTGGGAATTACCCTAACATAGAAAAAATATTTCTTACCTGAACCGTGTACCTGTTGCAAATAACACAATTCAAAATTCCGTATAATTTTTGGTTTACTTTAACACTAAACCAAAATTCTACAAAACGAAATAACAGCGCTAACAGCCAACAATTAAATTCACGAATATTTATGCTAAAGTTGAAACAAATTGTACTTAATTTTTCGTTTTTAAAACCAGACAAGAGAGGCCTATCCTTAGTTTTCAAATATTTGTTCATCTTTATTTTTTTCGTTTGATTTTTGATTTTTTTTAAATTAATTTTTTTTGCTTGCTTTGAAATTCTTAACTTTGCATGCTTAAAGCATGCATTCATAATTTTGCATGCTTTGGAAATTCTATTTCTGCATACTTTGAAATTCTATTTCTTTGCATGCTTTGAAATTCTTAACTTTGCATGCTTAAAGCATGCATTCATAACTTTGCATGCTTTGGAAATTCTATTTCTGCATACTTTGAAATTCTATTTCTTTGCATGCTTTGAAATTCTTAATTTTGCATGCTTTGAAATTCTTAATTTTGCTTGCATTGAAATTTTATTTCTTTGCATGCTTTAAAATTCTAATTCAGCATGCTTTGAAATTACATTTATCTGCATACTTTGAAATTCTATTTCTCAGCATGCTTTGAAGTTCTATTCCTGCAAGCTTTGAAATTCTATTTCTTTGCATGCTTTGAAATACTATTTCTTTGCATGCTTTGAAATTCTATTTCTTTGCATGCTTTGAAATTCTAATTCAGCATGCTTTGAAATTCCATTTATTTGGATACTTTGAAATTCTATTTGTTTATAATTTCGACAAAACACTACAAATTTCTCCAATTATCATAAAAAATCTTTTGTATATACTGTACACTTGGAGATTTTCATCGTATAAAATTTTCCAATAGTCGTGAAACTTTTTTACATTGACAAGACTTTTGCATGGGGTTATTTTGTCCACCATTTTGTTTCATATTGATGTACTTTTAAAGTAGACAAATTCAGTTTCAATTTGTAAACTTGTGTGTATATAACCTTCAACTTGTCATATATTTTGAGTCAACATATATATGCGTGATGGCATTTCTGTTTCGTTGAATGATATTTTCGGACTTGTGGGCTTTTTAATAGTGCATTCATTTCCCTCGAATCTGTCAAAGAGAGCCAGGAATGTCGCTATTTTATTGATGTTTCCGATGATACGAAACATCGTTTTCAATGATCGTCTACTTGGGCCATAAGCCATTAAATATGAAATATTTTACAAGGAAGTTTGGCGTCAACCCTGAATTCCATCACGTTTTTTATATAAATAAAAGTATTGCTTGTAAAGGTTTTTCACTCGCTGGTCAATACTTGTAAAAAATTCAACATAAAAAAACCGTTCGCCATAATATCATTATTTTAGGAAAACATTTTATCCTGATTTATGTATAGCTTATATAGTCGTACGTGCTTCTACTTATTTCCTAGAAAAGTAATAACAGAAAATGGTTTATAAAATGGCAGGCTTGCATGGACCTTCGGGTGGAAATGGGATACCTAAGTTAGTTTGTGCCATTTTATGTTGTCTGAGACTTCATCAAATATTTATCGGTCTACATAGACCAATTTGCTTCGGATTTAGGTATAACATAAAAAAACCTGCATTTAAAATATGTGCAAGGAGGTCAAGTCACACTACATAGGTTGGATAGAAAAAGTGTCAAATCCTCGTACGTTTAATATTGCACAAGGGTTAATAAAGGTTTTATCCCTTTTAT
Source organism: Julus scandinavius (assembly GCA_034696685.1). Taxonomy (NCBI): domain Eukaryota; kingdom Metazoa; phylum Arthropoda; class Diplopoda; order Julida; family Julidae; genus Julus; species Julus scandinavius. The sequence goes on along the minus strand of JAQGAE010003235.1, from coordinate 7,030 downwards.
GTGAACTATGTATTAAATATGAGTTTTAAATAATCATACACGTCAGCTGAATACGTGGTTGTAATCATGAATATATTTGTACATTTTTTATTAAAAAAATTTTTTGGCATTTTTTATCAAAAGTTATTTCGAAAATTAATAAAATTCATAAAATGTTGGAATTTTTAAAGAAGACATTTATGTAAGATATATTCTCCAATATGGTTTAACAATTACTTTAATATACAGGGTGGGCCAATGAAAAGTAAGACAACTTTTTAAAAATCATAAAATGGTTATTTGTTAATGGAATTTATTGAAATTTTGTACATGTGCACTTAAATAGGATACAAAAAAATTCGTTATTTTAATTTGTGTTCTAAGTTAGCACCTTTCTCCGGAAACAGTTTCAAAAATTGCCTAACACTGTAATTCTTCGTTTTACGCAAAAAACTTATGGTGCTTCTTTCTTCTTCAGTGAACGCAATTTTGAAAGAGAAATTCAAATGATTACATCGTTATAAAAGAACGTGAACGAGGGCAATTCGAAAGTATAATTGTACAAATTTTCATTAAAACCATTAACAAATAATTTTTATGATTTTTATAAAGTTGGCTTACTTTTTATTGGCCCACCCTGTATACTTCAATTTTTAAAGGAATAAGTTAATTCTAATGCTTTACTATCAAATATGACATTTATGGACATATATGGCTTTTTCTATATATATTGCCAGACCAGAAATTTTTTACACCAAGTTTTCAAGTTTTGTTTAATTTTTTTTTACGTAGTTTTTTTAATGTTTATTACATATATATATATATATATATATATATATATATATATATACATATAGTTATAAATATTTTTGTTAATTTATATTTACATTTTCTGCGAGCTAAAGTTTTAGATAAAATTTATTGAAACGATTAAAAAAATACTTGAAAATTTCGGCCTTAAATAACAATGAAAATGTTGTGAATTGAAATATTTCAACTATTTTTATTATAATTCGAGTTTTTCTCAGCTGGTCAATCGATGAACATTCCCTAAATATAATCATTTAGTTTTATTCAAGCCCATGCACGTCACTTTTTTCAAGCTAAAAGTTTGGATGTGTTATTTTCTTTTTCCGTCGTTTTTTTTGTGCTCATTTTGTATATATATTTTTTTTCCTCCCCCGTCTTGAGAAAAATCATCTCTATTGAGGTCCCATTAAAGCTATTGAAGAAGTTTGAGTTTAGCACAGAACTATCTCGATTGAACAACAATGGAGCAATCAGTCAAAACTTGTGCGAACACAATGGGATGTATACAATTGTGCGGTCCCTCTTTTTCCAACAAATTTTGATTTCATTTGTTCACATTTCTCCGCAATCAGGACCATTGTACAACCGAATAAAATAGTTGTATTTGCCAGCTACAAGAAGACTTGACAACTCGTCTAAATTTTTCAAATTTAAAGTGGAACCAGCTGCAGTCAGCTCCCAATTTATTTTTATATCGCCAACCAAGTTGAGGAAAGTTGGATGCATTTGAAACCGAGTTTATTGTCAACTATATATCCGGACATTTCTTTCGACTAAGGTGTGTTTTCAATGAAACCACTTCGATTTTTATGTTTAAACCAAGACTGTAAACATAGTCGTTAATGTATTTTCATGACAAACCTATAGGCTTTCTGGAAAATTCCTGTGGAGACAACAGGAAGTATACTTTTAACGTATATAACGAGGCCTTTGTAATACACTTCCTAAGGCTATAAGTATAAATATATAAAGTAGTTTTTCTTTCCGTTAAATTACTGGTATCTATATATATATATGTATTTCATGGTTGCATATTTCTAAATTTCAAATATATTTTTGGGAACGTTTTGCAGGATTTTATTCTTGCAAATTTGAAGGACGAGGACGAGCATATCATCAATTTTCGTGATTTTGATTTAAATAAAAAGGTTTTGATTGGTTAAAATACCACGATTAAACAGATAACAAGAAATGTGAATCTTTCGCCTGAAAATATACATGTATTAACCTTGTATTAATCATAACTTTTGTGAGAAATTATGTTAAAAAAAGCAAATTATTTGAAATTTGAAATTTGTAAGAATATACATGTACAGTATTAAAAATACATAAACCCATAAACATCCGGGTGGAAAATCTATACATGAATTAAACATAGCCATGTATGGACCATATTTTGCCAATAATGGACCATATTAGTATATGGGCCACATAAAAATGAAATTGTCAACATATATAATCTAGTAACATTTGCAACCTGCCTTTGTATGACCATATGACTAAATATGTAGACACTGTGAGTCATAAAAAAGTATAACCCAATAAAAAAAATCACAACTTTGTGAAAAATGCTTCGATTTAAATGAAATTTTGCACTTAGAACAATAGTGAAGGAACAAACAACTTGTTCCGGACATACGACAAATCTCGGATTTTTTCATTTTTCAACAAGACAGTAATCGAGAAACAGTTGAACTGCTGCAATGGGAAACGCCACAGTTCATCGAACCCAATTACTGGCCACCAAACAGTCCGGACTCGAATCCAGTGGACTACAAAATTTGAGATGTTCTCCAGGAAAAGGTTTACAAATCGAAGGTTAATAATATCGAAACTCGAAACTACGAATTAAGAAAACTTGGATTGAACTCGACCAGCGTATAATCGATTCAACAATCAATGAATGACGTGTTCGACCCCGGGCTTGTGTAACAGCCACCGGAGAACATTTTGAGCACATTTTATAATTCATTTTTTTTCCTACACTATTCTTCTATGTAAGTTCCAAATTTTATTTACATCGAAGCATTTTTCACGAAGTTGTGATTTTTTTTATTGGGTTCTACTTTTATATGACTCAGTGTTTAAAATTTGATTAAAGTACATTATTCAAATTTGAAAATATCAATGTATAAATTGATCACATGCATTTTTAACGACGGAATTGTGAACATCATTTCTATTAACGTCGTTATAAATCACATTTTTTAGATCGACTCTGATAACTCTTAAGTGCTTGTGGAAATAAATCAAATATGTTATGCAAAAATAAATAGGTTAGGTATATATATATATATATATATATATATATATGCCAACATTAACACCTTTAATTTATAGCAGCAGCTAGGAGCTAGGGAGTAGATCATTTGAAATTTGTATAAAATGTTAGCCTAGTTTTACATACTAGAAATAACACTTGCATGATGAACAAAATGAACAATTGCCATAAGCTGATTTGCAGCAAATTATCAGAAGAAACACGAGAAGTGCTGATTATTATTGACATTTTGTGAAATTTGGACGAGCCATTTGTAGATGCGTAATAATGTAACAGCTTGCGAAATACTTTTTTTATGATCTGTTTTGCACGACTCGGTGCGACCATTAACTCTTTGATTAATTTTGGATGATGCATTTTGTGATTTCCATTTGGAAATAACGCAAACATATGTTGCCATTTCTAATCTCGATAATATATGATAATGATTTTCTCACGAATAAAATTTTTCAACCATTCCAGACTACATATTTTCTCTCAAAATAGATTTTGGTTGGTTGGTACTTTTCTTAGCAACAACAATGTGTATAATACGACTAATATATATATTTTTTTTGTAAAATTTACTCCATTTCTATATAACGTCTTATCACTATTTTCAACTCCACACGTATTTTTCCAAATGCTGCTTTTGCTTTCAATAAACTATACGAGAATGACAAAAATGCACTCAGCTAAAAGAGGATTTCAGATAATTTGTAATGAATCAGTTTTGAATGATTTCAACTATTTTTCGTTGTGCTTTCAAAGGATTTTTAGAAGCAGTTGTTGATTGCTACTAATGCGGTCTCAAACATGAAAACACTTTTGAAAATTATTACTCAGGCGTAAGGAGACAGGAATTGGATGTAAATATTTTTAGCACTTATGATAATTGAGGATTATATTCATTTGATACCTTTTAAAATAATGTCTAAATTGTATTTTTGAGTTTTTCTGGTGGAAAACTTATATATGGACATGTGTGGGCCATACTTGGCCCTTGAACGACCATAAATTGCCATGTATGGGCAGTTCTTGACCCTTGATTGGCGAATATGGCCGTACATCGCCATTTATGGACTTATCTGGCCATATACATACTATGTCCAGATGTGTCCAAATTCTGGTCTAGCCATATTTAAAATTAGCAATACATGTCCATACATGGCCCATATTTTGATTTTTCCACCACGTTTGTCACATTATCGGTTTATCCTCACTACTTAAACCCTACTAAGATTAATTCAACATTTTATATTATTTTGTTGTTGTTGTAAATTCACTACCTAGTACACGATATTCTTCTAGGAATCACATGATAATACTAGAGCAAATTTTTAAAATTAGATATTTGGAGAGAGGGTCGAAAACGATTATGGACGTCCACTAATTATGATATTTTAAAGTTTTTTTTTGGATTTTTTGTTTAAATGAGTTTTAAAGGTCAGTGAAATAGGTCCCAAAAGTCCCAAAAGTACTTGAAACTTAAAACCTCGGGAAAGTCGGGAATTATGCCTAAATTTGTATTAAACACCAATTTTATGCTGGAATTTAATTTCGAGGTCAGGAAATTTCTGTTAATCCGAAAAATCTGGAAAAAATATCATGGAATTGGTAGCAGCCGGGGCGGGTGCTTGGAAATTTATGGGAGGGGCCTTTGTATGTTCCAACAAATTTTCTGGATAAACTAATTTTCAAAAGAATGAAGGAGGGGGTGGGGCTGGGCTAAAATGCACCCCTTGTGGATAGTGAGTGGGGAAAGAGCTGGTCTAAAACGGACCCCTTGTGGACAGGGGGTAGTGGGGGGATGAGATTAAAAGACCCCTTGTGGACAGGGAGTAGGAGGGAGGGGCTGGGCTAAAATAGACACCATATGGACAGGGGGTAGGGAGCTGGGCTAAAACGGACCCCTTGTGGACCGGGGGTAGTGGGGGATGAGATTAAAAGATCCCTTGTGGACAGGGAGTAGGAGGGAGGGGATGGGCTAAAATACACCATATGGACAGGGGGCAGGGAGCTGGGGTAAAATTCACGCCGTGTGGACAGTGAGTGAGGGGGGGGGGGGTAGATAAAATTAACACCGTGTGGACAGGGAGTAGGGAAGGGGGACAATTATTAAAGAAATTTCGTAGACGTCCTTTTTGAATATTTTTACTCAATTCATCACTAGTCTTACGATCAGAGCTTGTTTTTTATTCTTTCTTCCACGATATTGAACATGTTTTAGTATGAACAGTTTTTCACCCCAATTTCATAAAACCTATTATTGCGTGTTTCCATCACCATCCTGAACACGCATTAGTACATATGCAACTGAAAATGTAAAGCGAATTAAATGTGACAGCGTTGAATAATTAAAATCCTGTTTGGACATGGATATAACATTTAGTTATTGGCCAACATCCTCAAACTCTCGTTTATTAATAAATCATTTTCGTGATTTATCAGATAGTATAGCTTGTGTATACACGTCGTGCTTTTCATCGTTGGATTCACGAAAAGCACGACATATTTGAACAGACCTTAATTAAAAAAAAACTTGCAGAATTCTCATTAGTACATGTATTGAGGCGGAAGCCACATCCATATAACTAGGGCTTGTTATCAATTCCAAAGTTGCGGTTGCGTGGAAAGCACTTGTTTGAATTAGTTGGCAGAAAAATGCAGATTTTCGGGGAAACGGTCAAATAGACTCTCTCTGAGTTTGTGAGGGGATTTTCCCATTAACAGGATTGGATTTATGGACAGGAGTTAGAGGAAGGGAAAAGTTGGTCTAATTTTGCCTTTTGTTGGCCCTTGTTGTTCTCGCACGAAACCGCCGACTAAATTGGCCCTAAGCACGTTGTCCTGGTGATATATTTTATGAAAAATATATTTAGCATTGTTGTTACCGGAGCAACACGTTTTCGGCAATTTCCATGGCCTTTATTTTCAGTGATTCCCCTCATAAAAGGCCATCACAATGAGCGCCAAACATCCTTTATGCAATGTTGGCAAGCCTGATTTATCTCCATAATGATATCGCTAATTAAATGCAAAGATGTTGACAGCAGGCATAATTAGAGGGGGATTGTTAATTGTTAACTCTGCCCCCCCTTACCACCCACCCCTCCCTCCTCACACGTTCATGCCCGACTTAATGTTATGCCATTTAACATTGTACGGGGGAGACTGTCTCGCAATAAGACAGTTAAAAACGTGTCAACTTTTTATACGTGTTTTCATCAAACATGGCTAATGACCTCCGTTACAAATTACTTTAGATGGGCGCCATTAATTATGATGAATGGAAGATAACGTCTCATCCTTTTGTGTGCTTCTAATTAGATGCCATTGTTGAAGTATTTCCTACTGTGCTACCAACTTGTTGTGATCTTACAAGATTTTGTCAATGATTTTGGGAAAAGGATTTTCAATCCTAGAATAGGTTGTTCAGGAAAAAAAAAATTACTCAGCTTTGAAACGTTATTTTCTGTTTTCCGTATATGTCATCAAATTTTTGGGGATATATAGTAGAACCTGTCTAAATGCATACGCTTGGGCCCGGTGAAAAATATGCTTTTAGACAGGTTCTACTGTAGTATGTTAAATTTCTGAAATGTCAATATAGGACCATTTATGGACAACCATACCATATATAGGTATGGACTTTCATATACAGGTACAGTAGAACCTGTCTAAAAACATATTTTTCACCAGTCCCAAAAGTATGCTTTCAGACAGGTTCTACTGTAGTATGTTAAATTTCTGAAATGTGAATATAGTACCAATTTTTGACAACCCTGCCTTATATGGGTATCATACACATAATATATATATAATTACGGTTTCCAACAGTCTTGTCAATGTTCCAAGTAATCGTGAAATAATTTCCCTGTTTAAAATTACGACTATAAACTTTATTAATTAAATATTTCGCCTTATTTTAATACTATTTGTAATCGATAGTTTAGCTGTATCGTGGTTAGCATGAGCCGA
>JAQGAE010003234.1:0-15286 GCA_034696685.1 Julus scandinavius | reverse complement strand
AAGTGAAAAACGAAAAAGTGATACCATTGCTGATTTATCAAGCTATTTTAAACAATTTTTATTTTTATTTAATCTCTCTTTGTTTGGCTGTAATTGTGTTTTAAAATTTCACCCAATGAAAGTGATAGGGTTGTGATTCACCTTAAGGATTACTTGATTTTGCTACATGATAGCTACGACACTGGACATAGCGCACTGTACACATTTTAAAGTGCCCAAACATGCACACTTGAACAACACTTGAATAACAAAGAACATCCTGAAGAACAGTTTCACTCCTGCATTAGTAAAGTGAAGTGTTCCTAGTTTTCACAAGGTGGTAATTAAACATTGCTAAGATACACACTGACATATTTCTTTCTTGTTGGATGTTAAGATTTCAAAGAAGGGACCTGTGTATACTTGCAAATGAAATGAACATACACAGTACACCAGTGGAATATACCGTACACTTTGAGTTTGCTGGAAACACGTGCCTAAAATTGCGATGATGGATTTATGATTTTCAAATGTGCAACCCAAGATTTAAACAGTCGTTAAACTGACAGGAAATATTTCAACATAGTTTTTTTTTGTATATATCTTACAGATATTGTGGCCGGCAGTATGTTTTCTTTTGGTGACAGTTATAACTTCACAATGTCAAGCTCAAGAATTTCAAGAATATGCCGAGGGCTATTATTCCTTTGAAGAAGGACCAGGAATGACACCTCCAACAGTGCGGAAACCTCCGTACGCACAGACAAACACTTTATGTGCTGCTCTGTTACCTCAAGCCAAGGGAGTTCCGAAATTCTATTACACACTATGCGGTGATCTGAATAAAGGTCACCTGCCACAGAATCCACTGGGTCAAGCACCATATGGCGAAGTTTACCCATTGTGAGTTGCATCTGAATATACATTTCGCTCGTGGGTTTTGAAACAAGTTGAGGGAATTATGTCAGTATATATTGTCAGCAAGATTGACATTGCATTGCTATGTTGTTTTCAGCGAGCTAATCAAGAATAAAACTCTGGAGTATCTCAGCGAGGCACTTCCACTTCTCAAAGATGACAACACAATTCCAAAAGTGGCCAAGTTTCAGGGGCAGATTATTGGTGGTGCATTTCCCCGCAAGCAGAAAAGAGAAACATTTGTATCGGATGATACAAATTCAACCATGTACTCCACCTCTGAAAAAACTTCCAGAAATTTACAGCAAACGACAGGAAGGGGCATCTGTGATGGCAGTGATGGAATGTAGGTTTTACCAATGAACACACAATAATTCGAATTTTTTGCTAATACTGCTTTATTTATCAATTACTGGAATTGTATTCCAATCTAGCAAGCAATTCTCAATGTAGAAATTTCAAATTACAATTTCCAACATGGTCATACCCTTTTACTCAAGGGTTATTTGCTTGCTGCAATGCAGTGGAAATGTAATGCCAAAAGCTCATTCACCACTAGGGGGTGCTGAGCTACACTAAGATTTTTTCTCGTCATTATATCATTTATACGGGCATTTACTAACAACAAACCATTAATTTAAAGCAAATTTGAAAAAAACAACTAGCATTATTTTCTACAGTAATAATCCAATACCTAAGTAAAATAAAATAAAATAAATATAATAAATTGTATAAACACAACAAAAATGATAAATATAATTTTTGGAAAATCTATAGGTTCACACATTTCGGAGTTTATACATTCAGGAAATGTATAAATGCAGAAAATAACTTTTTGACTTTCGTTCACTTCTAAAGTAGATTTTCATCAATTTAAAATTTTGTTATTACAGACTCTGTCGAGTATTTAGCTCTTTTTTTCCACAAAGAAGCGGTCAAGTAGTAGGACATCGTAATGATAACGTGGAATCAAACGACATTTTATCCATTGCTGCAACAACTCCTTGTCCATCAAAAGCTGAATATGCTACTCCGATTTTTGCCAAAAACTACCAAGGATTATGGCGTTATGTCGTGCAGATACCATATGAGGGATATCTTACACAGACTGTTGAAGTGACACGGTGCATGTATGTATGGTCTTATTTATTCTTTTTCCACCTTCACAGTTAGCACACATTTACTGCAAGTTTGTCTGCAGAAAAATCACAGTAATTTTGTAGTATTTATATTTCTAAAAACTAACCTTTTATTGCAGAAATAGTGCAGTTTTCCTCAATTCGGAATTTCAAATTAGCTAAAGTTGAAAATGCAGCCATTAACCGTACTTTACTGCCAATAAAACCTGCTGTTTATGTGAATAAAGTGCAATAGATTATCACTTGGCTCCCATTATCTGCACAACTGGTGACAACAAGTAAAAACTGTACTCCATGCAGAAGAAATTAAAATTTTGCCACACTTTCTGCATGCAGCAAATACCCAGCAATTCCTCCCCCCCAACCCCCCCCCCCTAAAAAAAAACTCAATTCAAGTCCAAAATTTATTGCATAGCATTTTTAAATAACTCCATGCCTGAAGTTTATTAAATTTTAAAGAGTCTATCTAGAGTTCATATTAGTTTTCTACTTTAAAAAAAATGGAATTACATTGCTACTTATTCCACAAAAAACTTGGCCAGCAATAAATTCGTAATTTTATTGAGAAAAAAATCCACTATAAATGGCTTCATCGCAGTATTTAGATCAAATATAATGACGTCTTCAGGACAGGTTTAATAAAACAAACTGACGGAACATCAAATACTTCTTTTCTTTGGGATATTAAGAGTTTTATAAACTACTTTCACATCAGGTGTATTTTCCTCGTCCTTTTTATGGTTTCTATTTCCCAGATAAGCCTTGCTATCTACAAAAGTGCTAGCATCCAAAATCAAGCACTGAAACAAAGAGTTTGTGCATTATTACTTTGACCTTTCAGAAAGTAGCCTACATAGATTTTTAATGCATACGTGCGTTTCTTATGAAACGTACAATTTTCTCATGCATAATTTTGCTTTTGTTCCAGGCAGGGTCAATGCAACTTCATAGAGGGTCAATGTCTCTCATCACCCAGGTGGATTAGTTTATTAGTTGCCGAAATATTTTATCCAAACGCTTTCTTCCCAACAACTCCACCAGCATTGAGACCTACTACACCCCTTCCGCATTTTGATGTTCCTGTCCCACCTGTGGCAGATTTTCAAACTTTTCAACAATATTTAAGCAGAAGAGCGGGATCTGTCCAGTATCCCATGGCCCAAAACACTTTCGAGAAATTCGAGAAGGAAGCAGCACCTGTTGAAAACACAGAAACCAACGAATATTGTGATGGTTATGACCAAATAGGCTGTATACAGATTCGCTTGTTTTACGATTGGTTTTTAGTACCGGGAGCTTGCAAATGTTGGAAACCGCCGAGTAAAAACGTCCTACTACGAAAATAATTATGCAAATTTTTCCAGACGTGCTACCCAAATAACAGGCTGTTATTTTTATCATTTAGTGCACATATTTCTCTTCTGTGTCAAGTGTAAATGCGATAACTGACTCAAAACCATTGGCTTTAAAGGAATAATACTCAAATTCATACAAGTTCAAGGATTATAGAATGGAATAACATATGAATATTACTGTTAGCATAATTTAATATTGAAGATATTCTGGGCATACTTTCCATAAAAAATAATATCAATGACATTCATTTTTTTAACAAGTATCAGGATGTTGAATTTTTAAATGCAAATTCCCGGTGATTTTTTACAAATATGAGGTATTTTAAATTTATTGTGACAGCAAATTTATTTATTTTTAATGGTGTAATTGTGATGTTATGCATATATTGTGTTACGTCAAAGCTTACCAGAAATTGCTGCTTCGCTGAAATGCTATTGTCAATAAATTTTGTTTTAAATTATTAGTATGTATATGTTCATGTCTAGACATAATTACAGCATTTAACAACTGACATAACATCGTGACTGCAATATCATCGATTTGAACCCTTCGATTATCACCGGCCAAAATTTTATCGGTTAAACGAGAAGTCAAAATGATGACAAATCTTTGGATATCTTGATAACAATTTTGTGCAGGATCAAATGTATAGGTCGTAAGTCGAACAGTGGTAAACAAATCCAGTACCACTGTTCGAATTACGACCATATAGGTCGTAAGTCGAGCAGTGCTACTAAATTTTAGGTCGAACAATAGGTCGTAAGTCGAAAATTGGTAAACAAATCCAGTACCACTGGATTAGTACATGTACATGTCTAGACATTATTACAGCACTTAACACCTGACATAACATCGTGACTGCAATATCACTGATTTGAACCCTTCGATTATCACCGGCCAAAATATAATCGGTTAAATGAGAAGTCAAACTGATGGCATTGATTCAATCTTTGGATATCTTGTGCAAGATCAAATAGTATATAGCTTACCACTTTTCCGAGGTGTGCATTTTGATGACAATGTCTACCCAAATGTATCTATTCTTTACAGCTGTTAGTGTTACTTGGTTTCTTCAAACTGTTACATGGAGCCCTGCTCATGATCATGGACTTGGTGGATCCAAAACCATAGGCCAAGTATGGCCAAAGCCACAGCAAATCACTCAGCAGGTTACTTTTTTAACCATAGATTCCCAGACTTTTCGTTTCGTCTATGATGGGTCATCATGTGATATCATTGAATCTGCAATTTCTCGTTATTCTACCCTGATTTTTAATCCTCCTCGAATGTCCAGTTCTATTGACATTTCTAAGCAGGTTGAGAATCTAAATGCCCAATTGCCAAACTTGCAAATATCAATGACCGGAGAATGTGAAATTTGGCCCTACTTGAATATGGATGAATCATGTGAGAATTTATAACTATTTTATGTCGTAAGATTTGAAAATGATATGTCAAATTATTCAAGAAATTCGATTACATTTTTACAGTTAAAATAAGGTCTAATATAATGCAATTAAATAGAATACTGAAATTCCATTTTACATATTTAGTATTCCATATGGTATCCAGTCTAACTATCCCCTACAAATATTCATTTATTAGTACGTGATTTTTATTTTCTGAATATTTCAGATGAATTAGCAGTTGATACAGGTGGTGTTCCAGGAGGAGCAGCACTAACATCAACTAGCGTCTGGGGTATTTTGAGAGGTTTGGAAACATTTAGTCAACTTGTTTATCACGACGATGCACGAAATGTAAGTGTGTAGTCTTAAGAATCAATAATAAAGTTAGTGATTTGATACTAATCATTCCAATTAATATATATATATATATATATATATTTGTGTAGTTCTATATCAATTCTACAGCGATTACAGATTTTCCAAGATTTAGTTTCCGTGGTCTTCTTATGGATACGTCTCGTCATTTTATCTCAGTAGAAGTCATCAAAAATAATTTGGTATATACAACACATATTTAAAATTTTGTTAATTTGCATACAATAATGTGAATTGATATAAAATAAATATATTTTTATCTGGATAAAAAGGACGCAATGGCATACAACAAGTTTAACGTTTTCCACTGGCATATTGTCGATGATCAATCATTTCCATATCAAAGTCAAGAATTTCCAGAAATGAGTGACAAGGTATTCAGATTTATATCGAATAAGGTGGTTGGTAAAATCTTCATTGTTGTTTATCTTTCGTTTTTTACAACCAATTTTAAGGGCTCATTTTATCCAAAGACACACGTTTATACATTTAACGACATAACATCTATTATCAATTATGCAAGAGAGCGTGGAATTCGAGTTGTTGTAGAGTTTGACACACCAGGTAATTTACTATTAATTTATTTTGCTCTTCACATCGACAATGCATTAAAAACTTAGAAAATTGATAATAACACAGTTCCGAATATGTAACTTTAAATAAAAGGTCACACGCAATCTTGGGGATTGGGAATTCCTGATTTACTTACACCATGCTACACGGATGGAATCCCTGATGGAACTTTCGGACCGATCAATCCTATTGTCAATTCCACCTATGAGTTTCTGGAGAAGTTTTTCACTGAAGTCACACATTTATTCCCTGATGCGTATATTCACTTAGGTGGGGATGAAGTTCTTTTCCAATGCTGGTAAGTGTAGTTAGTATTTTGATTCATACAAATACAGTGGAACCTCGCTTTACGAACTTAATCCGTTCCTTGACCCTGTTCGTGAACCGAAAAGTTCGTGATCCAAATACATTTTTCCATTGCAATTAATCTAAATACAGATAATGTGTTCTTTGTCCTAAAATTTTTTTAAACGTGTGATGACTTTATGTGTGAAAATAATACAGAAAGGAAATACATATACCGTATTTTACGGACTATAAGACGCACTTTTTTCTTCAAAAAATTGCCTCTAAAATTCAGGTGCGTCTTACACTCGCGTCTAATAGTCCGTAAAATACGGTACGTAACAGTAATATTAGAAGAAAGTAGCTTAATATATACATCCATGATTTCCAACATTATAGGAAATAAAGACACCCACGTGGTGTGGTCATGCTAACGTTGCTGCGAATCAAGTTCATTCGCAGATTCTGTTTAAGAAATGTACTTTATCAAACATTGTTGTAATTTACAGGAGGAGTAATCCAGATATTCAGCAGTTTATGCTTGACCAAGGATTTACAGATTATGCCCAATTGGAAAGTTATTATATCGACAATTTGATAGACATTATCACAAATGTTCCCGACAACAAGAATTACATAGTTTGGCAAGAAGTGTTTGACAATGGGGTGAAGCTCAATGAGGATACGGTGGTCAACGTGTGGAAGGAATTAGGATATGAAAGGGAATTGAATGATGTGACTGGGAACGGATTCAAGGCCATCTTATCGTCTTGTTGGTATTTGAATAAACTTGGTTATACCCAAGAATGGACAGATTATTACCGATGCGAACCACTTAGTTTCAACGGCACACAAGAGCAGTTCGAGTTGGTCGTGGGGGGCACGGCTTGCATGTGGGGTGAAAGGGTGGATGGAACCAACTTGTTATCTTTCACCTGGCCAAGGGCTTCGGCCGCTGGAGAGAGACTTTGGAGCGACCAATCCGTGACAGATTTACAAGATGCTGGACCAAGACTCGAAGAGCATCGCTGCAGGATGCTGGAACGAGGAATCAATGCAGAGCCATGCCATGGGGATAATTTTTGCAGGGTTGATTATCTGGTCACATGAAAACCAAAAAAATGGACGCAGGAACCATTGCATGATTGAGAAAAGAAAGAACAACGAGTTTCTTGTAAATGTGTAACTAACTTCAACTCAATTTGAAAAGTGTAACATATACTAGTAATAAAAGTTAAAATTTGTGTGCACTTTTTGTGTTTCATACTTGTTGTATTTTGGAATTATTTGTTTCTAGATATATTTCAAGATTTCACATTATAGATGTATAAGAGTGAATTGGAATACCTAGCACTCTGCACTATTCTAAATAAAAAAGATGCAGTTTCTTTTTGGTAACTAAACTGATTTCTTCTAATATTAGCTACTGTTATATGTGAACTTTCCAAGCATTTGCAACGTATCTAACACTATAGAACCTTGTAAAAATTTGATCAGGTTGGTGTTGTGCAGCGCCCCAAAAAGCACCTATCGACAACACCAAATTGATTTAAATATCGAGCAGAGTCGTTGACAAAGGGGGAATTAAGAGGAAATTTAAGGGCGGTGTTGAGCAAACGAGGACATTTTTCGGACATCCTTAATACACAACCCCTTCGTTTCCAGGTTAGAATCTGGGCCTGATTCTTGTGCATTTTGTCATTCAACAGCCAATAAATTTAATTCCACACATAATACTGTATTATTTCAACATATAAAACCATACCATTTTAAAAAAAAAAAAAAAAAAAAAAAAAAATTCGGACAAGGAACGCATTATTTGGATTTAAATTGATTGCAATGGGAAAAATTGATTCGAATAACGAACTTTTCCATTTACGAACAGGGTCATGGAACGGATTAAGTTCGTAAATCGAGGTTCCACATGAGGTTGTACATGTATTAAAAGTGCTCATCCTAGAGCACATTAACTTATTTACAACTTTTTATTTAATTGTTACTTTAGCGTCATTTTGTGTGCCATGGGCTTAAAAAGGTTATAAAACACTTATTTATAACATATAACCTTAAGCCGGGTCTCCACCAAGACGTACATGTACGATAAACACGTTTTTACAAACATATGCAAAAAAGTTTGCCCTCCGGGTTTGTTTCAGTCGCCATTTTTTAAATATATGTAAATATCAAAATCTTACAGCTATTGTAGACTTTTAATAGGTGCACAATTTGATATTTACATATATTTACAAAATGGCGGATGAAACAAACCCGGAGGGCCAACTTTTTTGCATATGTTTGTAAAAACGTGTTTATACTTATACATGTACGTCTTGGTGGAGACCCGGCTTTAGAAACACTTAAATCGTTAACCTATAAAAAGTTTAAATTTATGTACATGTACGCCTAATAAAGGTCATGTTACATAACGATCAATCATTTATTGCGTATATTCGCAATAAGGTTAGAAATGTTAACTGTATATCAGTGGGGTCAAAGGAAAATAACCTTTATTTATTGTTTTAATCCAACCTGTGTGCTTCATCATTTTATCTTCTTTTGTTCTAATTTATAATAGTTTTCATTTGATCAAAACAACTTTTTTTCTATTCTAGTATTTGATGTCAACAAGGGTTCGAAACCAAGCTACAGAAAATTCGATAAACCAATTGAAATTTGAACGATAGGATAGTTGTATTGCTTAACAACAACCAATAGATGAAAACTAAATACGATTCAATTGGCTAGCAACAGCATCCGTGAGATTAACTACAGAAAAATGTAATTGTAAACAAGATTGCTGGTTATTAATAAACAACAAGAGAGAATATATATAGTCTTCAATGATAGTAAAAGGGAATTTTTATCGAAAATGTTTCTGTCCCGTATACTTCCCGTAGCTTTATGCTTTATTTTGTTCATGCAAATTAATGCATGGAGCAAGTTAAAACACTCAGATCTATTACAGGATCTTGTTCCAGCTAAAACTGTTGGTCAAGTATGGCCAAAACCTCAGAAAATCACTCAACAGGCTACATTTTTGACCATCGATGCCCAGACCTTTCGTTTCGTCTATGATGGGCCATCATGTGAAATTATTGATTCTGCAATCTCTCGATATACCACCGTGATTTTTAATCCTCCTCGTTTGACTAGTTCAAACGAAATTCCAAAACAGTTTAAAAATCTGAGGGCTGAACTTCCAAATTTACAAATATCACTGACTGGAGAATGCGAAATCTGGCCCTACCTAAACATGGACGAATCATGTAAGTATAGGCTATCTATTTTTCTTATAAAATATTAACAGAATAAATTTATAGTTATTAATGTAATTTTCGAGTATTTGAGTATTGTATCCAAACAAATTTGTCCATTTTTAAAAACACCATGAACACCATTCTAATATGAACATTTTTGGGAACAACCTCCATAGAAATAACATTTGGGCAGACCTTGATACAATGAACATTGAACAATCTTGTTGGTTCCGGGCAAACATGCGCACTTGCACACATTAAACATGGTTATTTGGTATCTACATACTCAAATATAATTTGTTGCAATGTATTTGAAAAGTTTAACTTTCATTTTTAGATGAGCTAAACGTTGATTCAAGTGACGCTCCAGGGGGAGCTGCACTAACAGCAGCAAGTGTTTGGGGCATTTTGAGGGGATTGGAAACATTCAGTCAACTGATTTACCACGATGAAGCACGAAATGTAATCTTTTATCAATTGATGAAATAATACACTTGATGCAAATGTGACTGAAACAAATTTATAGAAGAAGTTCATAAATATTTAAACTTTTACTTGTAGTTCTACATCAATTCCACAGAAATTACAGATTTTCCAAGATTCAGTTTTCGTGGAATTCTTTTGGACTCAGCACGTCATTTTGTTTCATTAGGAGTTCTCAAGGACAACTTGGTATGCCCTGCTTTAGGACTTTTATTACATTAAGCAAGCCAAAACACATTATCATGATAGATTAAAATTTCCAAATAATTTTTTTTTCAGGACGCCATGGCATACAATAAGTTTAACGTTTTCCATTGGCACATTGTGGATGACCAATCCTTTCCCTATCAAAGTCAGGCATTTCCAGATATGTGCGAAAAGGTAAAAAATCAGATCAACTTGTAATTCAAAAAGTACAATTCGTCATGTTTATCATGACTTTCTAAGTTATGTCATGTTTTATCATTTTTAAGGGCTCATACAATCCTAAAACTCACATCTACACGTTAGATGACATAACATCCATTATCAACTATGCAAGAGAGCGTGGAATTAGAGTAATTGTAGAATTTGATACACCAGGTATGTCTAGTACATCAGGGATTCTTTCTTTTTAATGAAAAACAAAATCTCAGATATTATGATGAGACTAAATCCAACCATAACATTTTTCTAAACCTTAAAGGTCACACTCAATCCTGGGGACCAGGAGTTCCTGGTCTGCTTACTCCATGCTACACTGGAACTACCCCTAATGGGGATTTTGGTCCTATCAATCCTATCATCAATTCTACATATGACTTTTTGTATGCCTTTTTCTCGGAAGTGACACATTTGTTTCCTGATGCTTATATCCATTTAGGAGGTGACGAAGTCAGTTTCTCTTGTTGGTAAGTGGGAACATTGTATACAACCAAATTAAACTTCAACATATATTTGAAAACATTACAACATAAATACTTGCATTGCATTTCAAAAAAAATGTAGGATGAGCAATCCAGACATCCAACAGTTCATGAATGAACAAGGATTTACTGATTATTCCCAACTCGAGAGTTATTACATCAACAAACTCCTAGATATCATAAAAGAGGTGCCTGATAAGAAGAACTACATTGTTTGGCAAGAGGTGTTTGACAACGGGGTTGAACTAAATCCAGACACAGTAGTCCACGTGTGGAAGGATGGTTACAAACTTGAAATGGAGCAAGTAACTAAAAGCGGATTTAAGACCATCTTATCTTCTTGTTGGTATTTGAACTACATCGATTATGGCAGCGATTGGGTAGATTTCTATAACTGTGAGCCGCTCGCTTTTAATGGCACTCAAGAACAATACAATTTGGTAATGGGAGGCTCGGGATGCATGTGGGGCGAATGGGTAGATGGTACCAATTTGATCACTCGTACCTGGCCCAGAGCATCAGCAGTTGCTGAAAGACTGTGGAGTGACGAATCAGTGACAAGTACTGGGGAAGCTGGACCCAGGCTGGAAGAACACCATTGCAGGATGCTGGAACGTGGCATCAATGCGGAGCCATTCAATGGACCTAATTTTTGCAATGTTGATTACCTCATTTAAGGCTTCTATAATTAGTTTCAACATGCCTTGCAAGTGCGAATGTTACATAATATTATACTTCCCTATGCAGCTGTTGATATAGAATAGCTAACAATTCTGGTGTTGCTTGAGCCACCATTTTACCATTTATTGTATGCAAAATCTTAATAAAACATTTTTTATAAATTTATGTATAACATCAATCTTTGCGATGCATTTATTTTTACACAAGTTGTACTTTGAAAGAAACGAATGAAATTTTATTTGCAAGTTTATACGTATAGCATGATTCCATAAAAATCTTAATGCAAAATCAATAATTTTTGCATTGAATTTGGCTACTATTTATCGATCGTAGTATTTACAAAATAAATATGCATTGTACTGTGTATATATATACTACACCAGTAATTTGAGCACATACAAGACGGTGCACAATTTTATGCAGTGTCAGACTGGACAAGATGTCAGCTTGCCCGATGGCAAGTGGGCCCTAAGGAGTCCCTGATAAAATGGACCATCTTAAACATTCCCACCATTTATTTTAAATTTTAAAAAAATTATAAAACATGCTATAATAATAATCTGTATTTTCATTTAGTACCTATTGTGTACCCCAGTAATATGTACAATATGTTGTATGTACAGTGTAATTGCTAAAAATATACATTTCGCAAAAAACGTAATTGTAATAAAATTAAATGATAGCTTTATACTAGCTGTCTGGCAACCAATGTTCTTAAACCCAGACCGCTATTGTGTATATGTGCACTTGCAGTTTTGTGAAATAAATATAAACTACTACATTCATGATACATTTCTCCTGAAAACCCACAATCTGTGTGACGCACGAGTAGTTTATCGATTTTTTTAGAATAACATAGGCTACAAGAGCTTGGAAATATTGCACAAACTAGTTGGTCTTCATTCAGTTTTGTTTTTTCAAACATTCAAATTTAAACAATCACGTTTTATTTTTCTAAAGTAAAAGTTTGAATTCGAATGTTTTGAAAGAGTGGTGACATCTTCTAATATTGACTCGAATTGCGATAAGACTGGTCAACGAATAACGTCTTCGAGTGAACTTCAGTCCTAACTAGTAAACGAATGTGATATCGATTTTCAGCCATCCTTGCTTTTTTCCAAGTGCAGCCATAGTGCAACAAAATGGTCGTCATGAAAATAAGCGTCTTTCTGCTGCTGCTCTGCATTGTTGTTTCCAAATGTCATAAGTGGAAAAATCCTTCATTAGAACCTTTAAAAGTTGTCCAACCGACTGTAGGAGGAGTATGGCCGCAACCACAACGGATGAAGACATACACGACAGTGTTAAAATTGAAGCCAGAAAAATTTAAATTTACCATTGCTGGAAAAAAGTGCCCCATTATTCAGGCTGCTTGCAATCGGTATTACGAGCTGATATTTAATCCACCGAGAAAACCTCAATATAAAATAAATCGGTTCAAGAATTTGTCAAAGACAGATGGACAATTACAACAGAAAGGAACATTGAGTGTACTCAAACTTCATTTAAACTCAACGAAATGCGAAGCATGGCCATACATGGAAATGGACGAAAAGTGTTTGTAGAAATTATGTGGCTTATCCAAGGTGAGTCTCAAGGTAAATGTTCTAAACAAATGATTCCAGAAGTGTCTTAATGCAAGAAAAAGTTTAATGCAATCACTAAGAAATTTGAAGAAAATTTGTCAGACCAGCTGGGGTTTGTAGAGAACATTTTCTTGGTCTCATCCTTTATATCTGGTTCAAAGTCCTTTCAACAGTCAGTTAACTAAAAGACGTTTATTACAGATGACTTACAAATAGATCAAAATGGTGCTGCTAACCTTAACTCGAGCAGTGTGTGGGGCCTATTGCGTGGATTGGAAACTTTTAGCCAACTTATTTATAACGACAGAGATAACAATGTGAGTACAAAACATCATCCATTTCAAATTGAGAATGTTTGGAAATATATCCCCAAAAACTCGAATTCATAAACCAAGGAACATTTTAAAATTTGTTTGCATATCCTTAAAATTCC
The DNA here is from genome assembly GCA_034696685.1 of Julus scandinavius. Lineage (NCBI taxonomy): Eukaryota > Metazoa > Arthropoda > Diplopoda > Julida > Julidae > Julus > Julus scandinavius. The sequence goes on along the minus strand of JAQGAE010003234.1, from coordinate 1,907 downwards.
ATAGTGTGCCTTAATAAAATTCATTGCAGATTTGAGTACATTTCTTAAACTATTTTACAAAATATACTATACGTAAGTTCATCATCATTTTTTTTATTTCAACAGTATTTCGTAAATGCAACCAGAATTCATGATTTTCCAAGATTTCCATTTCGTGGTTTGTTGCTGGATACATCGAGACACTTTGTACCCACGAAATATATTCGTCAAAATTTGGTGAGTAATTTCAACGACTGATTTCCATTTAACCAGACATTGAAATAGGTTTGGTAGTAAAGCTTACACTTGCATTGCTCGTGTTTTCAGGATGCAATGGCTCAAAACAAGTACAATGTTTTTCACTGGCACATTGTCGATGATACATCTTTCCCTTATCAAAGCAAAAGATTTCCGAACATCAGCGCGTTGGTATGAGCGATGTATTATTTGGATTAAATTGACATATTTCGGATAAGATTGTTTTATTTTATTACCACAGGGAGCATTTGCGCCAACACACGTTTATACCAAATTGGACATCGTGGAAACAATCGAATATGCAAGATTAAGGGGAATTAGGGTGATAACAGAATTCGACACTCCAGGTATGCTTATATACTACAGATAATTTGATTACTGATTTCTTAGATCAAATTCTAAATTTTTGAAAACATAATCGCAGGGCACACACAGTCATGGGGTCCAGGAGTACCCAAATTGCTAACGCCCTGTTATGCTAATGTTAGTGGAAAACTTGAAGTTGTTTCTTATGGACCAATTAATCCAACAGTAGATTCAACTTACCACTTTCTCAAGCATTTCTTCCTGGAAATAGCACGACTATTTCCAGATCAATACATCCACTTAGGAGGAGATGAAGTTCCTTTTTCTTGCTGGTGACAATCCAACATTTTTATACTGTTGATACAAATATGCATGAAATCCAGATTAAATATTGTCCAATTTCCATAAATATTACATTTTCAATCGAATATCATTGAGCTAATTGCAACCCTTATTCAATGTAGGCAATCCAATCCAGACATCACTAAATTCATGAAAAAACATAAATTCGATAAGGATTACCGAAAATTGGAAGACTACTATTTCGACAAGTTAGGAAGCATAGTGAAGGAAGTCAAGAAAAGTTACTTGGTGTGGCAAGAGGTATTTGACAACAACGTCAATTTAAAGAAGGACACCATTGTCCACGTTTGGAAGACTAAACCAGATCCAATGACCGAAATGAAGGCAGTGACCATATCAGGTTATCGTGCAATTTTCTCGTCTTGTTGGTATCTCAACGATTTCATAATAGGAGCTGATTGGGTGAATTTCTACACATGCGAACCCATGAACTTCAACGGAACCAAAATCCAAATGGATCAAGTTCTTGGAGGTGAAACGTGTTTGTGGGGAGAATATGTTGATGCCACCAATATGATGGCTCGTCTTTGGCCTAGAGCATTAGCCCCAGCAGAGAGACTCTGGAGCAACAGAAATGTTAATGACACCAAGGCAGCCACACCTAGGTTTGAAGAGCAAAGATGCAGGATGGTGACAAGAGGAATTAATGCTCAGCCAGTTAATGGACCAAGTTTCTGTCCATCTGATTACTTAATTTGAATTTAAGTAGTTCCAAAGTCGACCATTATAAAATGGTAAACTACTTTTTCCTTTTTTTCATGTACCTAAGTAACGTGCAATAAAATACATAAAACTTGACATAAGTTTTCAATAATCTCTGGAATAGACTTTAGAGTATATTTTCTTTTAAATAAATGTACTTTGGGCAAAAAGCAAAAAAACAAGGATAGTGCGTTTGTAGCTTGGTAGTAGTACAGTGTACCTATATGGCGCCCAGTACCAAATTCTGCCACCAGGGGGGCGGGTGGCGCTAGTGTCGCATTGGGGGCGTGGCCTAACCA